>CANYBF011324338.1:0-53838 GCA_948192965.1 Dalechampia spathulata | reverse complement strand
TGCAATATTTTTTGTCAAAACTAATTTGAGTATAATATATATATATAATCCATTATTTGTCATATTTGATCAATCAATAAAAAACTAATGAAAAATATTTTTTTATTTTAATTATGACCTTCATACATATTTAGCTAGTATAAATAATTAACGATAATAATAGCCAACAAAACTTAAAAGCAAATTAAAAAAATCCAAAATAGAATAATTAAAGAAAAATCATATTTAGTGATTATTGGTCATATTTAACCCACCATTAAAAAAAACATTTAATAATGAAAAATATATTTTTCATTTCAATTATGACTTTCATACACATTTAGTTATTTTTCATTTCAATTATGACATTCATACACCTTTAGTTATTTTATTATATATTTTATATAAATAAGTTTTCAATGTACTCTTAGTATTTCATTTCATCCTCTTTTTTGAAAAAAAAATTTTGGTTTCTCAAATAATTAAAATTTCTTACAAAATAAATTAAAATTAGTTATTTTGATAGATATATTTACATTGTTATCATTTATTAAAATTTTATTTATTTAATTACATGCAATATTCTTAAAATGTCTAGTTTTTTCATTTCAATTTTAAATACATATATAACCCGTTATTAACCATATTTGATCAACACTAAAACAACAAACACTTAACCATGAAAAAATATTTTTCATTTATTTAATTACATGCAATATTTTTTGTCAAAACTAATTTGAGTATAAAATATATATGTAACCCATTATTGGTCACATTTGATCAATCAAAAATAATGAAAAATGTATTTTTCATTTTAATTATGGCCTTCATATATATTTAGCTAGTATGAAATAACTAATAATAATAATAGCCAACAAAACTTAAAAGAAAATTAAAAAAAATTCAAAATAGAATAATTAAAGAAAAACCATATTTAGTGATCATTGGTCATATTTGATCCATCATTAAAAAAACAAACACTTAACAATGAAAAATATTTTTTTCATTTCAATTATGACTTTCATACACATTTAATTATTTTTCATTTCAATTATGACCTTCATACAAGTTTAGCTAGCATGAAATGATTAGCATAATAATAACCAACAAAACCTAAAAACAAATTTTAAAAAAATTCAAAGTAGAATGATTAAAGAAAAGTTATACTTAGTAATTATTGGTCATATTCGACCCATTGTTAAAAAAAATAAATACTTAACTATAAAAAATTTATTTTTCATTTTAATTATGACTTTCATAGACATTTAACTATTTTTCATTTCAATTATAAAACTAGATTAATAACCAATAAAACACTAAGAAACACATAAAAGAAAGAAGAACTAAGCAGCATGATAAAAGAAAGACAAGTTTTAGATAGATAGTGAAGGCCATATTTAGTGTTATTGGTCTAGTGACCTTTGTTTCTGTGTTCGTCTCTTTCAACTTTCGTGTCAAATTCCCTAAAGCACTTTGGATGGTTACATTTGTACCTTGATTTGTCATGTTGTTCATTCAGATGTTCCCTCATGTCAGCTTCTTTCTTGAAATTCATCCCATATATATGCCAGAAACCATCATAATCTTTTCTCTCGTAGTTGGCTTGAGAGCAGTTGGAGGTCATTCGTAATCTGACAAAGAAAAGATAGTTAAAAAGGATGAGTGTGTGAGTTTATATATGACTGCAAAAGGAAGGGGAGCACTAGTTATATAATGAAAAATGATTTCTATAATAATATTCTCTCATTAAAAAAGCATCATTTCTATGATGAAACATACTCAAACATCACATTATTGATCTAAACAAATTAATGCATTCATGCATAAATAAGTTGTTGTATGTGCATTTAATTCAATGTTATGATCGTAATTAGGTTCGTATTTGTAATTGTAAATATATAGTGTTATTTTACATTATTGTCTTCTCTCTTTTTTGGATTTATCATTCCATACTATACGGTTTATAATAAATTATGTATTTAAAATTAAATAATTATTACTAAATTAATTTATTAATGAATCTAAGATAAATTTAAATAAGTTTCATTATATAAATAAAATTTTGAATAATTCATTAAAGGTCTGATAAGTTAAAAAACATAAATTCCATGAGGTTGGATAAGTTGGTTAGATTAATATTAGACTTACAAAACACATGCAAACACATATATATAAGTTTTTATATATGCATTTAATAATAATAATAATAATAATAATAATAATAATAATAATAATAATAATAATTATTATTATTATTATTATTATTATTATTATTATTATTATTATTATTATTATTATTATTATTATTATGGGGAGATTATTTAGGAAGTGGGAAAGAGTATCCAACTTGAACCAGGATTTCCTGCACATATTTCCTTTCTTGTGGGTCTTTCCTGTTATGAGCCAATGCCAATATATGTATATATATGTATGTATCTATATATATAATGCCAATAACAAACAAAGTAAACCAAAGACAGACTAACCCAAAACAAAACTCTACGTTTCTTTTTACGTAAGGTATGACTTATATCTCTGTTGATTTCTTTTACAGAATTTGATTCTGCATTGGTATGTTATGTAGCCGCTCATGTTTTTTAATATTCGTTCTTATTTTAATGAATTCTCCTCAATTTAGTAATATCCTTATTTCATATCATCGTCATCAAATTCACGTTACAAGGAACATCTTTTCTTTTTTTTTTTGGTTATTTTTTGTAGCAGAATTGTATGAACTATAAGATGTCAAACCTGACAAGTTCAAGAAAATCCAAAGAAGATGAAGAGAAGAGTTCTCCTCCCGAGCTTCCTGAACATATAATTTTTGACATTCTTACCAGAATTCCGTCGAGATTACTTGTCAAGAATTTCAAAACTGTATGCAAAAAATGGCTTGCCTTTTTCTCTGACAGCCAGTTCATCATTCAGAATTTTAGGCGAAACAAATCTGAGTTGCTAATTATTATTCCATATTACAATAAAGGTCCATTCTTTAAGATTAGATCTTTGGTGATGGATGAGAAACAGCTTGATTACCAGTTCAACTATCACCACACTCCACAAATCCCACGAACAGTTTCTGGCAATCCTCGACTTGGACGGATCGCCTCTTCTTTCAACGGTGTTTTATTAGTAAATAACACCAAGGAAGATGGGTGGTTGTATGTCTTCAATTTGTTAACTAAAAGCAGCATCATCCTTCCTCCATGCCCGTCTGGTTGTCCACATACAATTTGCAGCTCAGCTTTAGGATTCGACCCACGGACCAAACAGTACAAAGTGGTGCACATTTATGCCGATAGTTTTGGGATCGAGTTGTTCACCGTGGGCTCCTCTAACAATGATTGGGAAGTACTTCCGGGCCCTTTCCAATCGGATGACAGACCGTATGATATATTCTCAAACTTTCGTTTGAAGGATCCGTTGTTAATAGATGGACAATACTTGCACTGGTATGTAGACTCAAACCGCTATATCATATCTATGGATGTGGGTGAAGAGAAAATTATAAGAACTTATCTTCCGAATGGTGGATTTGGAATGAAAAAGAGGGCATATTCTTTGACAGAGTTGGGAGGCAAACTGTCATGCATAGTCAATGTTTCTCGCACTGAGATGGATATATGGGTAATGAACAACTTTCACGATCAAGTGTGGATCAAGAAGCATAGTATTGTGGCGCAAGGTGTGCACTATACTGACGTAGAAGGTTGCTGCAAACGGTTACCGATTATGAACAAACTGATTGCAGTTGCAACTTTGCGAGATGGAGGAGTGATAATATTCAAGCACAAGCAAGAAAAAGGTTTCATGTACTTGTATGACATGAAAAGCAGGCAGATGAAGCAATTCAAAATGCAGATGAAGAAAGGCCAGAAATTCATACCCCATAGAAGCAGTCTCATGTATTGGGTAACTGCCGAGGAGCTCCTGCCATTTAACTTAGCAATCAATTGATAGAATGAATTTAGTCTCTGTTTCGTTGTTTTTTTATTTTTTATTTTTTATTTTTTGGTGGTGAGGTTTTGATTGCTAATGAGCTTTAATGATTAATGATTAATTAAATTAAATCATAACCTTATAAACAAATTATATAGTTAAATATTAATTAGCTTAATTTATTTATTAATAATAAGTTGAAAATTGATTGGTTAAATTAATTTAAAGATAAAATATAATTAATAAAATTATTTATTTAAAATTGTGTTTAGATTTTTAGGTCTATCAGATACACTTTTACAATGTTATGATTTATTTCTCTATCTTTTCAAATTATATCAAATATATTGAATATTTAATTTTGATAAATTTGGGAAAAAATTTTAAATATTAAAAAATTTGAATTATATATTGATAATTAAAATAAAATTAGCGAATAAAATAAGTTGAAACTTACCTTTTATAAATATTATTCCACTTAATAATTATTTATTTTTAAAAATTTAAATGATTATTATATTATATGCATTATAATGTATGTATGTATCATATTTTATTAATCAAATATAATAATATATTAATAATTACAACGCATCATTTATTTATTGAATAATGTGATATGATAAAAAATTTATCACATTACATTACTTAATTATTTATATTAAGTAGATGATTACATTATATCTTACTAAACATCAACTTAAATACATTAAAAAGAATATTTAAAATACAAAAATTCAAATTCAAATGTTTTGTTAAAATAAAAATAAAAATGTAATAAAGTTTGCATATTTTTTATCATTTAATTTAAATATTATTATATAAATTTTTATTGAATAAAAATTTTAGATGAAAAACAATTGGTTCGAGTTTAGACCGTGGTTTGGACAGGTTCTCTTGGGTAGCAGACCCTTGCAACAACACATGATGTAACTTATATAACCATAATATATAAATTAATTATACCAATTTAGTATAATATATAGTTTTCTCTCATAAAAATATAATTTTTATCTTAATTTTTTTACTTTTATTTTTTTATTTTAAATACCTGTTTTAAAAAATTTAACATATAATTTATTTAATTTCTTCAATTTTATTAAAATTATAATGAATATGAACTAAAAAATATTTATGAAATTAATATCAATTATTTTATAGAATTATAAAATTATTTTATTAATAAAAAGAAAACAGAAACCAAGCATTTAATCATAAAACACATATTTCATTGAACCATGACCTTCGAATACACTTAACTAGATTAATAACCATGACCTTCGAATACACTTAACTAGATTAATAACCAATAAAACACTAAAAAACACATAAAAGAAAGAAAAACTAAGTAGCATGATAAAAGAAAGACAAGTTTTAGATAGATAGCGAAGGCCATATTTAGTGTTATTGGTCTAGTGGCCTTTGTTTCTGTGTTCGTCTCTTTCAACCTTCGTGTCAAATTCCCTGAAACACTTTGGATGGCTACATTTGTACCTTGATTTGTCATGTTGTTCATTCAGATGTTCTCTCAGGTCAGCTTCTTTCTTGAAATTCATCCCACATATATGACAGAAACCATCATAATCTTTTCTCTCGCAGTTGGCTTGAGAGCAGTTGGAGGCCATTCGTAATCTGAGAAAGAAAAGATAGTTTAAAAGGATGAGTGCGTGAGTTTTAATATGACTGCAAAAGAAAGGGGAGCGCTGGTTATATAGTGAAAAATGATTTCTATAATAATATTCTCTCATTAAAAAAAGCATGATTTCTATGATGAAACATACTCAAACATCACATTATTGATCTATCAAATTAATGCATTCATACATAAATAAGTTGTTGTATGTGCATTTAATTCAATTTTATGACCATAATTAGGTTCGTGTTTGTAAATGTATAGGGTTATTTTATTTATTTATAATACAAAATATTATAATGATTTAGTATAACTTTTAATCTTTGAATAATAATAATAATAATAATAATAATAATAATAATAATAAAATTAAATGCATATATAAAAACTTATATATGTATGCATGTGTTTTGTAAGTCTAATATTAACCTAACCAACTTATCCAACCTCATGCAATTTATGTTTTTTTATCAGACCTTTAATGAATTATTCAAAATTTTATTTATATAACGAGACTTATTTAAATTTATCTTAGATTTGTTAATAAATTAATTTAGTCATAATTATTTAATTTTAAATATATAATTTAACATTAATTATTACAAACTGCATATAGTATGGAATGATAAATCAAAAAAAGAGAATAATGTATGGATTTAAATAAATAAAATATAATGTACCTTGGATTTTTTCATGTTGTTCATTCAAATGTTCCCTTTCAGCTTCTTTCTTGAAATTCATCCCTGGCAGTTGGCTTGAGAGCAGTTGGAGGTGTTTGTCACGTGTCCATCTCTGTTCTTATTTTGGGTGGCTTGTCAATTTTGGTTTCCATGCATGCATATATATATATGTGTATGTATTTATATATATATATATATATATATATATATGTATTATAACAGAGATTCGCTTTATCTTCACATCACTGTATACTTAAATGAATTATAAATTATATATTTAAAATTAAATAATTATTAATTAAATTAACTTATTAATAAATTTAATTATGAATTTAAATAAATTAAATATTAGTTGAATTCAATTTATTTATTAAATAAATTTCATTACATAAATAAAATTTTGAATTTTAATAAGTATGATGGTTGTCCAAAAAAATAAATTGCATGAACTTTGGATAAGTTCAAGGATAATATAAGACTTACAAAATGCATGGATACATATATAAGCTTTTACATATACATTTAATTTAATTTAATTATCATAATTAGGATTATTATTATTATTATTATTATTATTATTATTATTATTATTATTATTATTATTATTATTATTATACCTTTATCATTGTACCATTAGTATTTTATTAAAAATTGTTAATTTTATAGCAATAAAATCTCAAAGTATCATAATTTTATAAATTTTATTCTAAAATGTATTTATTTATTGTTATTTTATTTTGAGTATTTATTTTAAAATTTTAACATATAATTTATTTGATTTATTAAATTTTATTAAAGTTATAATAAATATCAACAAAAAGATATTTATAAAATTAAAATCAATTATTTCATAAAATTAAAGATGATTAATGATGTAAGAATATAAACTAGTTACTTGAAAAATGCAAAAAATAGTTGATTTTAGTTAAAACATAAAATTATTAAAATAAATTTGTTAATTTATTAATTTTAGTTATGAAAATTTTAAATATATATAAATTATATATATATATATGTGTGTGTGTGTGTGTGAATTTTATTATAAATCATCTACGCTTATATATATCAACAGTAAAGTAATTTGAATTGGATTAACCAACATAATAATGGGAAAATAAAGAGCAAGAGTTCTAGGCTTCATTGTTGTCGTCTGAATCCACAGGATTAACCTGAGGCTGGGGCTTGTACTTGTAACTCTTAGCCACAAATAAGTAAATGCAGAAGTTGATCAGGCTCAAAGCAGATAGCAGCCAATAGAAAAGATTCAAGTGGTTCCTGTTAATGTTATTTCCAGCAAGCCAACCTCCACTTCTGGTTATATCTCTGGTTGAAATGTTCACAATCTTGACCAAAATGGTGCTGCAAAAATATCCCAGTGCCATTGAACTCCAAAGAAAGCATGTGGAAATGGATTTGATCCCTTTTGGTGCCTGTGAATAGAAAAATTCAAGAAGTCCCACATATGTAAACATGTCTGCAATACCGAATATGAAGTACTGAATTGATAACCAGAACACACTGATTGGCAATGGCTGAGCAACTGGGATGGCATCTAACATGTTATGATCTCTGGCCACTTTTTTTCTCTTCCCTTCCATCAGTGCAGCTGCTGCCATGGATATACAAGAGAGTATTAGCCCTACTCCGATTCGTTGCAGGTAAGTTATTCCTGCTTGATGACCGGTGATTTTACGTGCGAAAGGTACGAATATTCTATCGTAAATTGGGATTATGATTGTCAGGAAAACGAATGGAATGATTGGCAATGAAGCTGGTGGGATGTTGAAAGACTTGGTGATACGAGTGTCCATGGAAAGACCTTGTTGAATGGAGAAAGTCTGGAGCTGAGCCAGGCAAAGAGTCATGATAATTGTGCAACAGAAGATTGGTAGCATTCCAAGTATGATTTTTGCATTTTCCACTTGGGTTACTCTGCAGAGTTTCCATGGATTTGGGGCTTCAGGTGTTCCATGATGAACTCCAGTTGTTTGTATGGCTGCTCTGTCTAGGAATCTGATCACGGATGAGTTCAGCTTACAGATGTAAATAGATATGCTATTTGTATATTATTTCCAGTAATCCATACAATGTATATTCACCTGTAAGTATCCGTGTGAGACTGAAATTCTGCTTCTTCAGCATCTATTTCGTACAATTCTGATGGGTTTTCAGGAAGTCGAATTTTCCGATTTCTGAAGGCTGCAACATATACCTGCAACGAAGAACCGAAAAGTTTCCATAGATTAACTATTTGAATCAAATACGAGAAAATCTGGCGCCTGAAACTCCCTTTCCTGGAAAAAAAAGGATAACTAATTGACCAACCTGTATAATTTCGATAATGGCATTAGATTTCTGAACGAGTTGAATGCGATACGTTGGTAATCCAGCAATAAACAAGATCAGACCCAAAATCATGGCAAGAGAACCTATTCCAAAGCCCCAATCCCAACCCTTCTTATCTTGCACCCATACTAAAAATGTCAAGCTAATAGCACCACCGACGCACACTGCCAGCAATATGAAGTTGAAGAAGCTTGACATCTGCCAGGCCTCTTCTTCATCTTTCTCGTCAAACTGATCAGCACCATGTGATGGCAACGCGGCTTTGATCCCTCCACTTCCAAGAGCAACCAAATAGAGACCCAAAAAGAGCAGCAAAGCATCGCTTCCTCCAATTTTCTCACAGTGGGATTTCGAATCGAAGATGACACAGACAGGCGGTTTCAGCTTTGGGTAGTGAGCTTGAATTGCTAGCAGTACTAGTCCCTGTACCAGAATGTCACTTTTGAGATAAACATTCGATATCTGTCTCATTGTTTTACGTGAAGAGAAAATATTTACCGAAAGTTCGAGGATTCCTGAAATAACAACAGCTTTCCACCTGCCAATAAAAGTGTCAGCGAGAAAAGCCACCAGGATGGTGAGGATGTAGCCGGCACCCATGTAATTAGTTAGCTCATTAGCTGCATCTGCTATTTCAAAATGCATAATCCCATTGAAATATGTAATCAAGTTCACCGCTAACGCAACAGTCGCAAACTGTTCAAAGCCGAAGGTTCCTGTCAAAAAAAGGATACCAAAGGTGCATGAGAATCACTGTGATGTTTTAGCAGCAATGTGAATTTTTAATGACACCCATAAAAAAAAATACTTGCCAAGAATTAACAAAGTCGTCTTGCTTCCTCCATGCTTACGTTTTAGTGCTTGTCTTCCCTTCCAATCCACCTTTCCTTTGATGATAAGTTCAACGTTGTCCTGGAAAGATGAACATAACAACAACCATCAGTCATTGGCAAACTAATAACGTTGCAGATGGGCGTAGATTCATGATATCAATGGCTGAAAAAGAAATACGTACCATGGATAATAACAATAATGGTCAGCTTGCCTGCTGAAGAAGAGCGGCAATGGCATCAGAATGCCATAAGCTCAAGCAGAAACTTGTATTTATATGCATCTGTTTGGAAGAGTTGGGTAATTTTCTAGTAATTTTTGCCAGCCAAATGATTTAACCAAGACGTTTTTTACTAATGAGAATTAGTTTGATTGATTATTATTTAGTAAACAAATAAATCTTCCCTTATAATGATGAATGTTTTTCTGATCAAAATCGACTTATTTATAGAAATTTGGTTTCGTATAAAAATACTAATTTTTTTATTTTATAATTTTATATGTATATATAAACATATATGTTAAGTCAATCAATTATTCTAGTTTAAACTTTAAACCTAATTTAAATTATATAATTTCGTTGATTCGATCTAATATATACGATATAGATAAGTATTTCTCGGCTTTTCATAGACAAACAAACATTTAGTAGAAGTGCAACAAAAAACAAGCAGAAACCTGCTGATGTATAATCCAGCATGGTTCCACTGCATAAAAACCTGACTTCATTCTTCTGGACAGGAATATTTGCCTGTTTCTTCAGCAATTGGCAGGATTTTGCATGTTCTTATGTTTGTTTGCAGGGTAAATGATGCAAATTAACACCTGAAGGAATGATAGAAAGAGTCGCCAACTGCCTTTTGTTTAATGGAAATGTCTCTGTCAGAAAGGGAATTTCTGTTTACTAGCAAATGTAAGTTACGTGGTGTTGCCTTCAGAATTCGTCCATGAAAGAGTGAAGATACTTTTAGTTCTGGAGAAAGATTCCAAAATGGAATGTAGTCGAAGTCATTGACTTGGACAGACATGGGATTCACATGAAATATCTTGCGAAAATAAAGACGTATAATTGATTCCGATTAAATAAAAAAAAAAGACGTAGTTGAATCGAGATAAGAGGATGAGACATAATTCTGTCACTGTCCTAGCTCCATTGAATAGTTTTTGTGTTATCTTCAGGTTGAGGGAACACCTTGTGAATTGGTCGGATTGACAGCCGGCTGGAGTGGCATGTATCTGTTTACGGTTGGAACTAACAACTAACCATTTGCAGAGTCTATCAGGGAACAGATTTCATGGGCAAAATCACTTGGTATGCATAGACAGCGCAAGTATTATTATCAGACAACAAAGCCTTCTCTCTTAACAAACAAATGTGTTGGAAAAGAATCCATGAGAAATGGCCCTTAGACATTTGATGATGCAACTGTCAGCTATTCCGCTAAACCAACTAAGGAATGAAGATAATGTACAGAAAAAACAACCATACTTGATGCCTGTGCAAAGAATGCCCGACTATGTTCAAGAATTTCTATGTATTTTTTTCCTAGAAGTCAAGTTTATAGGCAGGGAAGTCAATGTAGTGGCTGATTGGCTCTCTAAGTGTAATACCTAGAAACTGACTTGTTCTAACACAGCTCTGTTTCCTGCTGTTTTAAGAAACCTGCTTATAAGTGATGTAACTTCTTCTTCATTTAGTAACGAACGATTTCATTCTTGGTTCAAAAACAGTCTTAGCTCCCCTAGTGCTATTGCCCAGTATTTCTCCAATTGCGCACCTGACCATTTCTCAGTTCATTCAGAACTGCCTTAACCGTAATAACTGTCAGTCGCTCCTTTATAGAAGAGAAATTACACCCGATACCGGGTCCTGAGCAGGACAAGTCAGGTTAATAGAGTAGTTGATATAAAGTTAGATATGCTAAATAAAGGGTGTGCCTGCAGCAGATGCTCGTAAAGTTGTTGAAGATACCAAGTTTAATGGGCGTTTTGCCTTATAAAGGGTCAAATTGAGAATTGGTTGGTGGGTCGTGTGATGAAAGAATGCCTGATGAGGAAAAGTTTAGGTCATGCAACAGGAGGAAAATTCGATGGAAATCATGACTTAAAGATGTAACCCTTGAAGGTGTACGGTGCATTCTATGGATCTGGGATCCTCGCATCGGGTTCGATTCCAAAACCTTTCGGATCTGCAAATAGGTTATCAAGTAGCTGGATGCGAGGTGGAAGAGGCCTTTCATCTGCAAACTCCGAAGCATCCTCATCTACCTTCTTCTCAACGGCTTTCAACTCTACTTCACTGGTTAAGCTGTTCTCAATAATATGTTCTTTCAGGTTAAGCATTTGTAAACAAAATGACATTAATCTTCTCCAAACAAAAGTGTCCAACCTATCTTACAAGTAATGAAACTAATTGATTTTCGCTATCTTTAGCTTCGTAAGCTCAATACATGCCTCCTCGTTTCTGTTTTTATGCTTCATCCTTTATAGACACAAGATCGTGCGATATAATTATTTGTGGATGAAAGCTTTCATTGTCTATACAAGTTTTTACATTTGTTCCATGGTTTCTGCTTTGAACTTGAATGAAGGATGGCAAACTGCATGCGAGAATTGTTACATAGCTGTTGTGTTCCAGTACAAATTTTATTAATCAGATTCATCAGCAATGTTCTAATTCAAGTCTCCAGTTTTATTTTAATGTTCCAAATAACATCATTAGTTCAAAAAAAAACATCAATCATAACATATAAATGGAGAAAAGGCATCGAGCATAAATCTAGTTGGCAATTTAAAGCAACACAATTTCAAAACTTGTACTGATCTCAAATAATAATCAGATTACTATAAGGTAGAGCAAATGGTTCTCAACAAGTCTACGTTCCCGAGAAAACAAGTGTATTTAACACTGAAACACCACTACAAAGAGATCCAAAAAAACTAAAATTAACTAGCAAGAAAAACACAGGACTTGTGCATACTGAAAGGAGCTCCTAATCAAACAAACTGAATCCCATGTCATCATCACTCTCTTCTTTAGGCTCTTCCTGTAATTCCACCACATAAAAACATCACACAATTAGAGAACTCAAACCAGTAGAGGAAAACCAGGTCAAAGTGGGCAAATAATAAAAATGCAGCAAAGCAGCCACGTTTATGTACCTTCTTCTCTTCAGGTGGAGGAGCGGCTGCCGCAGCACCACCACCAGCACCACCTGCTGGGGCTGCAGCGGCTACTGGAGCACCACCACCACCACCAGACCCAACATTCATGATAAGATCATCAACATTACACTTCTCTGCCAACTTGGCAAACAAGCTTGGCCAGTATGATTCCACTTCAACACAAGCTGCCTTGAGAACTGTTGCTATCTTTTCCGACTGTTACCAACAGTTAAAGAAACGAAAAAGGCACCTCCAAAAAAAATTTATTTCTTACTCTATAACCATATAACCATATAAATATATAAAAAAAACCAAGAAAAATGGTTTTTCATCCCATACAGAATATTATTAAGCAAAACGATCAGACTGAAAAAGGATCACTTAAAACTATATAAACAATGGCTACTACGATGCCATAAACAAAAGTTCGGATAATAAAATGAAATAACTGCAAAGGGTTTAAAGGATACAGTGACGGGAATACCCTCATCATGGAGGATCATGACACTGTAAGCGCAAGCAATTTCTGAAACCGACATCCTTTAATCTGTGTACAAATCCAACACTTGAATAAATAACCGCATAAAAAATTTCAGTAAATATAGATTCATAATAACAATAGCATGCTAAAAGCAAGGCAATGCAACAAACGTTCGGTGGATTTTACATAAAGTTTGAAATCACATAAAGCCGAGAAAAGATAACACTAAAAGATAGAGAAGACGAGTCACCTTCAGAAGTAGAGATCTGCGCAAGGGAAGAAGATGCGCTTGGCCCGGAGACAACTGTAAATTAGGGTTTCCGAAGAAATTCAGGCTTTTATAAGAAAACAAAAGAAAAAAACGACGTCGTTTTATTGGGACTGAAATTTATAAGATTTAAGATTTTATAAAAGAGTACATATCAATTTTAACGTCAATGAGCAAAAATATCTAAAAATTCGGTAATTTTCATTCAGTTTTTAAATTTTTCGTTTTGATTTGGTTATTTTTTAAAAAAATTTCGGCTATTAATTTTTAATTTAATTTAAATATTGAATAACCAAATAAACTGAATAATTATCCATGAATAAACTGAATAATTATCCATAAAATAATATCGTTTTCTATTAATATTCAAAACAATATTATTTTATATTAATATTATGGTTTTATGGATTTGATTCTTACTTTATTCGATCATTCGCTTCGATTCGATTATTACATATTCAATTTTTAATTATTCGTTTTGATTTATTTGAGTTTTGGTAAATTTTGACTAGTTCGATTTTATAACTTCGATTTTTAGTTTATTCAATTCAATTTAAATATTACATAAAACCAAATCGAATAAATCGAATAATCCAATGATCACCTCTAAACATTATACATATTTGTGATTTATTGTTATTTAACTAATAATTTAGATTAGTACACAGTATTAAGGGAAAATATTTATTTGGATGTAATTTTAATTTTTAATAAATTTTATAATTTTTTAAGATTAATTTTATTATTGTGATCATTTTTATCGTATTGTTAAATATAATACTGTAACTAAATCTTTTTTTTTAAGATGATATTTATTTTAAATGATATTTATATAAATTAAATCTAAACATTCTCATTTTTTCTTAGAATTTAATTTTTCTACTTTTTACAAAATTATAGTTTTTTTCATAGAATAGGTAGATCAATTTTATTATGATTTAGATATAAATTCATATATAATCTAAATATATATAGATATAATAATTTATATGATATATCCAAAATAAAGTAAGCTAATATTAATTTAAAATGTTATTTTCTTTGAAAAATACATCAAATACATGCACCATATCTATATAAGTAGTTAAATGTCAAAACCTTGGCCCAAATTATCATCCATTGATTATATGTATTTAAAATTAAAATATTTTGTAAAATAATATTTAAATTAGTTATTAATCTAATAAATTGAAAATAAAATAGAAAAATAGTATAAATATATTTTTAAGGCTAATATTGGATTATTATTTTGGATGGAATAAATCTAAGAATCCATGAGAAAAGGCCCCGAGACATTTGACAATGTTACTATTGAGCTATTCCGGTAAAACCAACGAAGGAAAGAAGATAATGTACAGAAAAAACAACCACAGCTGATGCCTGTGCAAAGAATGCCTGACTATGCTCACATGTGGAAAAGGTAAGCTTGAATGAACAATATATAAACTAATCTGTCAATAATTCAATAAGGAGTACTTCACACGCAAGACAATCCTTCCCTTGTCCACCCCCAGCTTGGCTCCTGTTACCAACCAGTGACCTGGTATGTCTTGTGGTCCCTTCGACATTTCGGTCATGTCAACTATTTTGGCCAATTTCCCATGACTCGAACTATCTTCCTTCTTCTCGCTCGAGGAGGATTTCTCATTTGAAACTGCAGATGATGATGCCTTGTTGGTTTGCTGCCCACTTGGAATGGAGGGACTATGGTCCCATACAGACCGCCTTATTGTGCACCCTGGCACTTTTGAGAAGAGGAGCTTCAGGTGCAACACCTTTTTGGCTCCAAAATCCCACACACCAAGCTGAGCACCAGTAACAATGTGAACGCCAGAGAGGTCTCCAATCGAAGTATCTGTGTACTCTATCGGTGCAGTACTTACATGGGAGAAATTCTTCCACTTAATTGGCTCAAACCAACGGCTATCTTGCTCCTCAGGGCCTTTCCACTTGGGTGCACCTATGGCTACATGTGCATCCCAGTGTGGTTGAAGAATTTTAGGAAGAGACACTAGATGCTGCAAATGGATGGCCAGTCTGTTTTGTTTGTTGCCTTCCAGGCTAAGTCTAAGACCAGTAACTGGCTTACGACCTACTGCAACCTGAAAACATCATACATATTTGAGTCAAGGTTACAACCCATCGAGAAACAAAGATAATGCTCATGCTAATAGGATCTGAAAAACACAACTCCCCTACGTCATAAGGAGAATTTTCCACAGGATAGGAAAGAAATCTTGTTCCGAAACTTTAGTTTAAATTCTGAAAAAGGTTTGCCGGATGTCAGATTAAACTCGATACTCACTGAGTATCAGCATTGCCTGTAAGTTGCTGCTTTTACAGGCTTTTAACTGTTTTAACTCACTGAGTATCGAGTTTTAACTGTTTTAACAGTTTAACAGTTAAACTCGATGCTCAGTGAGTTAAAACAGTTCATTCTACATACAGAATTTGGTCCCCATGTGCTTTTTCACAACGACTTCCTTTCACCGGTCAGTTTTCATTGCAACATACACCTTACTCTTACAAGCTTACCAATTCGAAAGCCTTGAGAAAAACAACACGTTGCCTGTAAGTTGCTGCTTTTACAGGCTTCTGTTCTATCACGCACTGACATTTAGTTTTTGGTTTTCATTTTCATGGGATGATAGAAAATTTTTTGCAGTAATATAAGATGAGCAAAATTCTTTACATTTTTCAGTTCCCTCTGCATGCTTCAAAATTACCTGATCTGGGCTGATATAAAGCTTGGGACCCATCAAGCTGAACTGAAGTGATTGGCAGACAGGCTCCTTTCTTTGGAGGTTATTCTGCTCTGGAGCCCAAACCCGAGCAATTTGAAAGTCCAAGAAATACTGTAAATCCTCAATGGGCGGCTTATCTGTTGAAAGTACATGAAATTCAATAAAATTGTTAAGTTAATGAACTCAAATTGAACAAGATTTCATATCAAAAGTTTCAATCTTAACCTAATTGCAGGTTCATTAATCAAGTCTACAGTTACATCTTGTTTAGATATCATGTGCTTATCACTATGTATGTACGATATAAAAGTTTTACATACTTTCACTAACTCTTGAGTAGAGCGTCTTATTACAAATTGAATCTGATTCATAACTGTAGCAATACACACCAAAAGTAATACTTACATTCCAGATACAAGTCGATAGCCCGAGCTAAATGCTTCTTGCCAGTCACTTCTTCAAGCAAAGAGACGATAGGTGTAAATGTCATGTTAATCACATCTGGTGCCAACTGAACTGTTTCTGCCCACTTGGCATGGCTCTGCTCAAGATCATCACCTCCTCTCCTCCTAAAAATCACTGTTACATCCTACAACAATGAATTTAATTTCACTGATTTCTCACCCGTATGGAGAATACGAAAAGCAAAATGCCATAAGCTCAGTTCAGATCATGTAAGATAACCTTCAGCAAGTCGTAAACAAAATACTCCAAGCTCAGGGGAAATTGTGCATTTTTAAGTGAATAAAATCGGTGAGCCATGCCATGATACCAACCTTGTCCTTGTATTTTAAGGGGGCAGCACTTGACTGACTCTTTACGTCCTGAAACCTCTGGTCTGCAATGTCTTTCACATAGCTCTCAATATCTGAAGCTAACAAGGATGATGACTGGTGTTGCCTGATGTAGACAACATCTCTTCCACCAATTGTTGCCGATGTCACAATATGTGTACCATAGCTTTCAATGAAACTGACATAAACAAAGGCGAAGAAATAACAGCTGTCAGAACTCTTCAAGTGGCTCCATACATTATATCATACAAATGCACTGGCATGGCTACGAACACAGGTCACAAGCACATCTCTTAACTTAAATGAAGCAAATGTATTTTTGATTGAGCACCACAAGAAAACGAATATTCGTAATCGATTTCAGCCGATAGCAACTGATGGTGAAAAAATAACATTATTTGGAATTTCACAATTTCCAATCAAGCGAAAGGTATATCAAAGTTGAGCAGAGAAGGATTAAGTTAGAATAACACATTGCAGAAGTTGTCGTGGACTAGTATATTTACCTAGCTAAAGCTGCAGGATCCCAGGTGTAAGGAACAGCACGCTTAATTTCCTCGTTCAAAACTAGATTTACTTTAGCTAATTGAACCTTGTATAAGGGGATGAAAGGTCCAACCATTGCAAGTGATTTTGTTGCGGCTGCATCGACTTGCCATGAACCGGTGAAATTGAACATGCCATTAAAGCTTCCAAGAGGGATATGCCCTGATATACCTGATTTCTCATTGAATCTTCCTGCCATCTGAAATTTCAAGTTGTAAGCTTCTACTAACAGTAGTCATCACTAGCCTAATTTAATTATATACAAAAAGTATAAGAAAATAGTCATGTGTACGAAGTGATCAGGCACTTCCAATATCATACGAATACAGCAGAATTCCCACCATACACACGATGAGCAACCCATAACAGTTAGTCTTACAAAGAAACGAATGGCTTAGCTCATTTAGTTCCTTAGTAAAATGAAAGAAGTTGACCCATAAATTCTCTAAAAGGTAACCCAATTGAAGCGCAAACTTTGACAATGAGGAAACTTCAGTTAATTGGGTCTGCATGCAGGATTTCAATGCAAAGTAGCATAAGGCATAACGCAACAAGCAACCTAGACCAAGCAGAAGGAACCTGCTCAAATTGAGTTCTAATACCGACGCCAAAATGGACATAAAAGTCAATCATATAGCGTTCTAATACCGACGCCAAACCTCTGAAAATCCAGCACCAACAAAGATCCAATTTCTTCATGCAACACCAAATGCATGAAAGTGATCAGTACGAGAATCCTCATTGAAACGCAAGTAGAATAAGCAACGGTTCTGGTGAGTGGGCAGTAACATGAAATGGGTGCTATATGTAGAGTATACCTAGCCAAATAAAATCCGTTTCATAAACATGAAACAAAAGAAACATGTCGTGAAATAGGCAAGTAGTTCTAAGGATATTGCTTTCTAAAGACGAAGCTAATTGGATCCAAAGACAACAAATTTCCAAGTAGAATTCGATGTTAGCATTCCTCACAGTAGAACATGAGCAAAAACTAAAACAGCATGTAGCAGCAATTTAACAAATCCCCAGAATCAACCATAGAAAAAACCCATCAGAACTTCAAGAATTAGCAGTAAAAATCTTGAAACAAGCACCCAGACCACGAAAAACAACCAAAGAAAGCAAACCCATCAATGATTTGAAAGGAGACAGATTGAAGGAAAGAAAAATAAAAATAAAAGGAACAAATTACCTCATGAAAAGAGCAAACAGGAATTCTTTCAATGCATCGTTGGCCAAGAGAGCAATCAATATCAACAGAAACATTAGGCACCAAAACTCCATCAGAAAGATGTAGATCTCTATTATGTTGTTCATCAATATGAACCAATCTAGACCCAGGAGCTCCTTTACAATACAAAAGCCTTATATCAGATGTAACATCAAACCCACGACCCAATGCCTGGATTGAGTTGCAGAGAGTACTAGTCAAAGCATCAGAGCTCAAGCTCATCTTCCTCTCCTCTTATTCTATTAATCAATCTCTCCTCTTTCTTAACATAAATGAAAGTACTGTTCTTTTTTTTTCCTTTTTCTTGTCTTTTTGATGGGTCCTTGTTACAATAAAAAATCTGTTCAGCAAATTTTATGGAGTTGGTAAAGGCAAAAACTTTGTTCTTGTAATTGATGCTGGTTTGATGTTCTTGCAGTTTGACTCTAATAATGTCTGAAAACGCGTCTTTTTCCTCTGTAAGATAAAAAAGAGGATTCTGCTCCTTCCATGAAAATAAATAAAAATGGTTTCGCAGTTGACTGGTCTCTCTTTTCATTCAGATACCTTTCTCACTCTTTTTTTTCCTATTTTTTACCTGTAAAAATAATATTAATTCAACAAAATGATAATATATATTTACTGGTCAATATTAAGAACATGTTCATTAAATCAAATTCATCATGTTTATGAGATATTTTGATAGAAAAGGAAAGAGACAAATACTTTGACTTTGTAATTCTTTCTTTTGTTTTGTTTTTTGTTTTTTGTTTTTTTTTGCTTTTGCCAAATTTCAATGGGAGAGTTCTAATTTGGTGGTTATAGAATTTCCCTTTTCTGCATTCTTCCATTGCATGCCAACTCTTACTAATAATGAATGGTGGGATCTAGTCCAGTCATAAAGTTACCAGCTTTGACACCCTTTTTGTCAGCATATCATGCTATGGAAACTGTGATCAAACTCAAGTTACCAACAGTAATATGATAGATTTTGCCAAGATTTTATACCAAGATTGAACGCTGTCAGATTTGCTGATCTCTTCCATCATTTGCCTTTCATTTTCAGTGTGGAAATCAAACTACGAAATTACATCTTCAAGGAGATGATTAACCTTGCAAGTTGCAGTGTAGATGATCCCTTGAACACAATCTGTCAAGAGGAGAAGTTGACAAGTAATGGAGTTTCATGATCCGGCTGGTTTACAACCCTGATTGAGAATCAGTAATCTTTCGAAGTAATCGTAGCAGTACTGATTAATTGCTTATGCAGAGATAGATCAAACTGAGCAAACTCGAGCAAATGTACAAACTGTGGTAATACGACCATAATCGGGGTCGCTTGTTATTTTTGTACAGAGAGAAACTCTGGTATCATTGTGACAGTTATTTCCTAGTTCATAATTAAACAATTAAAACACAGATGACTGGTGAAGATATGCATATTTCTGAATCACAAGCTTTATAGTTTTCATCTCCTTCTCTTGATTATGTATTCAGTTTCAATTGTGTGAGCTAATATTCTTCATGCAAGCCATTGCCGATACACTTTGTTGCAAGCTTTCCATAAGACAGCTCATGCCTCTTCATTGGAAACTTTCTGCTGCTCCATGTCCCTGGCAATGTTCCTCCGAAACCTAATGTGTTGCCTTGCTCTATTTACGCTGCATAATTATGATAAGGATTTTAGTTATTCGAGTTAGGAACGGAATATAAAATAAACCAGAAAGTTGAGCTGATAGCTGAACCAAAGTTTTTACAGGGAATCAGAACAGAATAGAACAGAGATCCTGACCAGATGTAGATGATGAGCCAGTCCATTCTGCATCTGATTGAAGCTGAGAGCGGATTCCACTTGAATCCGGATGTGAAATTTGATCATATTGGTTTCTCAAAGCCCCAAGTCCATCAGCATATACACTCGGACCCATGACAAATTCTGGAACCGGCGCTCGACCTTCAAGCATTTTTACGACCTCGGACATTGTAGGTCTAAGCGAGGGTGACGGATTAGTGCATAGCAAAGCTACTTTTATCATTCTAACTGCTTCCTTTTTGTTGAATTTGGATACGAGTCTTTGATCAACCAATTCCAATAGGTCTCCCTTCTGGTGCAAGACTAGAGCCTGCCATAACCATGAATATGAAATTGTAATGCGTAACAAAAGAAAGGAAACCAACGAAAAACAACTGTTTGCCACCCTTCTGCTTCTGTAGGCAACAGTTGGGCCACAAGCAAAGACTACTCCTTATCGAACGTCAAAACACAAAACAAAATGGCAGAGATCTTACCCAATCTAGTAGACACACGAAATTCTCATCTGGCCGATGCTTCATGTTACTTTTCCCTACAACGATTTCCAATGCAACGACCCCGAAACTATAAACATCTGCCTTGTGGGTTAAGTAACCCCATAGTGCATATTCTGGAGCCATGTATCCTCTATAGGATAAAACATACATACAGTAAACAAAATCATTACAAAAAAATTGCTAAGAGAGTCCAGAGCGGAAGTGCCAGTAAATTTGGCAAAAGAAAAGATAACTCACATGGTTCCAGCAACTCTGGTGCTGATGTGAGTGTTGTCCCCTTCATCAAATTTGGCCAAACCAAAATCGGAAATCTTTGGATTCAAGTCCTTATCAAGGAGAACATTGGCAGCTTTAATGTCTCTATGAACAATTTTCAGTGCAGATTCTTCATGAAGGTAAGCAAGACCTTTTGCTATGCCAATGCAAATCCTTTGCCTCGTAGGCCAGTCCAATTTCAGCCGGTTCTCCTCCTCACCTGTGTCCAAGACTTGTGAGGTTAGATCATTTCTTCTGTTTCTTGATCAAATTGCAGGAATGACATGTTAAGGGACTGAACAGTAAGCTTACCGAACAAATTATGTTCAAGACTATTGTTTTCCATGTACTCATACACCAACAATAATTGATTCTTTTCAGCACAACATCCATACAATCGAACAAGATTTGGGTGTTGTGAAGCAGAAATCATGCCTACTTCGTTCAAAAATTCTTGATTTCCCTGCCTTGATCTTGTAGAAAGTTGCTTAATAGCAACAATAGTACCGTCTGACAGTGTTCCCTGTAACCAGGACACAAATTAAACAATGTAGTTTCGTTTGAGCCTTGAATCATGCAGATAAACAAAATGAAAAGAAAAGGGAAAACATTCAAACTGACAGTAGAATCATTGTACCTTGTAGACAGATCCAAAGCCACCCTGTCCAATCTTGTTTGCTGGATCAAAATTGTTTGTAGCAGCTTTAATTTGTCTAAAAGTGAAAACGCCAGTTTGCAAATCTAAACCCAGTAATTCTGTCGAAGCAACAAAGCCATCATGAACTTGACTAGTAATTTCCCTATACATTGAAAAGAAAATTAAAAGAAAGGCTACATCTGTTATGTATTCACACCTTTTTCTCTTACTGCTCTCCTGTGAACTTTCCACCAAATAGTGCCTACAATAATGAGGATGATCAAGGACGGCAAAACAACAGCTCCGGCGATGATTAATTTCTTCCGTTTGCTTCGAGCAGGATTGGGAGGTTCAAAATCTATGAAAATTTCCAAAACGGTAATAGTTAGATTGCAATGTGCATCCATGGTACGTCATCCTAATCCATATGCCATAGTAAGTTAAAATTAACAAGGTTCAACTTGCCAGATTCCACATCGATTGCAGATATGAGAGAACCATATGTTCCTCTCCTGGGGACAGCTGTCGTGCCTTTTCCGGCCCATTGAAATCGAATTTCTATAGTTCCATCCTTAACAACTACTTTAAAATCCTTAATAATGACCTTATCCACGCCTCGTGCTGCTTCTGCGATGTTAAAATCCTTCAATACACGTTCTTCCTGCAACACGCAGAGTCGGTTAAACCATCTGCTATCCAGGATGAAGCATATAAACAATATCAACTACCTGAATGTAAACATCAAATATTCGTCTCCCGAGACTGGAGAAGGATTTGCCGTCCCTGAATACTATTTCTGCAAAGTGAAGCTTCACAGTGTAATTCCCGTTCCCTAAACAACGTACGTAGTACGTAAGGGATAGAGGAGAAACACGAGCTCTTGTGTATAATTCAGAATTGCTCATCGTAAGGGTGGATAAGTTTTGTGCTATGTAGTCGCTTGAGGATCTACTTTTATCCAAGAAATGTCCTGTGTTGCTGAGTTCCCAAGTCTCCTTATTGGGAACATACTTAGCTGCACCTCCTGACTCTTCATCTGCATCATATTTGATGTTTCCAATGGTTGTTGCACCTCCGCCGCAATTAATATGCAATGAATATCTGTCTGCAAAAAGACGGCTAGAGCTTAATTGAGGTTATTTATGAGGGGGGAAATTGAGAATCTACAAGGAAAAACAATTACAAAACTGATTCATCACTTCTCTTTTCAGTTCCATTCTGGCTGGTGATTAACTGAATAGAGAAGGTCTCAAAAAAATTGGAACATGTAAATGTATGGTATGGCAACCTTTTGAACATTCGAAGTTCCTTAGGCACTCGACAGGTTTTCTGGAAAAAAGTAACATAAGAAAGAAGCATCAGCTGAGTTTATTGAAGCAAGCAAAAATGTACAGAAGAACATAGAAAATTAACTTCTGTAGTAGAAAGTGAAGGAAGGAGAATCTTACGAGTCATTCCCTCCTGAGGTGCTTTTAAACAAATTTCTGGTGGTTCAGGGGGCAAAAGAAAAGCAGGGTTCAAAATGCAAGTAAGAAACCGAAAGGCTTTTTTAACGAAATACAGGTCAGTGAAAAGATTATGCTCTTACAGTGTTTCTCGACAAAAAGGTGGGATCGAGCGTTCACTAAAATTATTGCGAGAAAGGTCTATTTCACTGCACAAACAGCAAACATGTTTCAATACATTTTAGTCCTAATGTTTATGCATTTTACACAGAAAAGTAAGCAGGCTTAGTTCATTTAAGAGTTCATGCAAGATGGAATGACGTTTCAAAGAATAACAAGTGTACATTTTCCTATGCCAAGGAAATAATGTATGTAACAAACATGACTTCATGCGAAAAAGGAGAAATTGCAGCATGGAGAAGAACAAACATACGCACGAGTATCTCCATTTTTGATCCAGTCTGGGATGGGGCCAGAGAACAAGTTGCTTGACAAATACCTGTTGATTAGGCAAAGTCAATTCACTTTGTCAGATGCTCATGATTACATGTTGGAGAAGGAAAGAAAATGAAAGTATCATTGATTTCAATGGAAAAGGTGGCAATATATACCACATAATTCTAGGTGTTTAACATCATAGTATTTTCTCACGCAACATAACTAATTTAAAAGCTCGACTACTTTGGAATTTATGGAGTACAACTACAAGATGGGAGTTCTTGTCAACTGCAACAGTTGCCATATGTAGCCTCTTGAATGATGGAAAGCTTACACGTTTTCGAAGCTTGTCAGATCTTCAAAATCTGAGGAAACGATTCCTTGCAATTTATTGAAACTGAGATCTCTGCGTCGAAAAATAAAAACGTGTAACCAAAGTGCACAAATAATTACACGCACACACATGTGATTTTGTTAAGTAGCATCTGAAGCTGTAGAGCTCCAACTATCTCAAAACAGCAGTTGTCATGGAAACAGCTGAATTAAGAAATTGAGAGGTAAATGAACAAACAAAACATTACAAAAATCTTAGATCTGGCATTGCTGCTAGATTTAGCTGAACAGGTCCAGATATATTACAACTCCGCAACATCCTGCAACATAAACGTTCACAGGGCCTGAATAATAAAAGTAGCCAAATTATAAATTTAGAAATCCAACGACTTTAGTGATCACACACAACATCGTAATTTTAGTCATGTCATCTAACTGTGGAAACTTTGAACCTTCTCCGTCCAAGTCACTGATCCGCCTGCAAGATATAGAAAACGACATGATTGGCAGAAATGCTTTTCCCAAATTTTTGAAGGATAAGAAGTACGCTAAGTTTCCAACAGTAGTTAGCTTTAGAGGCATAACTCACAGTTCAGTTAAATTTTTCAAAGCAGAAATGCTAGAAGGAATAGGCCCTTGAAGGCCACTAGCTTGGATCTCCCTGTTAGCATACCATTCAAAAAAAAAGGTTTCAGAATTCTCCTTTACATGGCACTGGTTCTAAAAACTTGTGATAGGAAAAAAAACACATACAGTTTCTGAAGATTTGTCCAGTTTCCAATAAAACCTGGTATCTTTCCCGTAAAGTTGTTGCTGCTGATCCTACTGTATATGACCAGAGGTGCTCATATTATGACACAGAACCTCATCAGATTTTATCTAATAGAGAAACAAGTTTCAAATGTTATGAGGACTTACAGCTCTGTTAGATTAGTCATATTAGTGAGAGCCGGAGGTAAAGTTCCAGTCAAATTGTTTGCACTTACAACACTATGAGCAAAAGAAAAGCAAATGAATATCATTCCACACCACCATTATCTGTTAAAGAAAATCTGAAAGAAAAAGATCAAGAGACTAACAGAATTTCCATATTAACCAAGTTCCCAAGCTGTGGCGGTACTGTTCCAGAAAACATATTGTTCTCTATACTCCTGAATGAATCCTCAACAAAACGTATAACATAAATTTCTGAAACATTCACACAGATGATAACATACATGAAAGAAGAATAGTGATGTCATACAAGGCTCTAAGTGTGACAATGCTCCCCAAATAGCTAGGAATTTGTCCAGTTAAACGGTTGACAGCAACAGATCTGCAGCAAATGCATGTAAGTAAATTCATTATGAATGTGCTCCCGTTGGCTATCATTTAATCCTGAAATTGACTTAAAGGCATTACTTACAGAAACTCCAACTTTGTAGAAGCCCATTCTCTTGGTATATTACCACTAAGGTAGTTTCGAGTAAGATCGCTACGAACCACATTGAGAGATTAGTAATCAAAACAAAACTTTCAGTCAAGTTTGAGGTGTCAATTACGTAAATAGAAAGATTGGAAGTAGAAATGAAAATTCTTACAGGTTTTTGAGGTAGGGTAGTTTTGCAATGGCAGGAGGCAGCACACCAGCAAGATCTTGACCCTTAAGGAATCTGAATAATTATAATTCAAGAGCTATAGATTCAGAGATTAATTAGTAGGAAATTTTGAAATTTAACATCCTAATTCCACCGTGATAAGAATAATATGAAATTGGCAAACAGACCTTCATACCCTTTTCAAATTATCTGCCATAACCACCTCTTCGTCTTGCTAAAATGGTAAGAGCTAAGCTAATTCCCAAAACAAAACCAAAAAAAAAAAAAACCCATATGCTAGGAGCCAACAACTTGCAATATATAAGCGAACAAAGGAACTTACATGCTAACGACATGGCATTCACCACCAGAAAAGGAGCAATTGCAAAATATACTGTTATTATAGAGCGGCGTGTCACTTGATAATGGGGTGAACCAGCTTGTATTGTTACTGCAAGGATCTACATTGAAGTTCCAAACTTTGCCCAACTGGGTTCCTATTTCTTGAAGAGCTTCAACTGCAATTACACCAAGATGGGAACTTTTTTTTTAATCTTCTTTACTTTCTGGGCTCCGTAGAAAGTTGGAAAAAGAGATAAGAGAGTGTTCATTTCACGTACCTTCTGCAACTGCAAGACGCGTAGCTGATTGTGCTTGAACTTTCATTGGTTTCATGACTATGAAAAGGAGCAGAATCATTAAAATCAACGGAACAAAATCGTTACTAATTCTTGACATCTTCATCATCCACTAAAAAGATCTGGCTTTTTTTTAAACTACTGAGGGATAACCATAAAGATCTGTACTTGGTTGAGCTATGTACAATAATATACTTGCTATAATTTGTACGGAGAAAGTTCTGTTTTTTCTATGGACTCTCAAAGTGATTGTTTCCGGAGGAACTCGATAACCATTCCATGGATTCATATGCACACAAAGGAATCCACATGTTTGAACTGTGGGAGTTCCGTGAGCATCATTACTAGTCTAAGGGGAAACAGGTGCAAGTAAATTCGAGCAATTAAAATAATGCACAAGTTTATAATAAAGAAACACGGGTAATTTCCTAAGGGACAAATATTTTTCAAAATTCTTCCTTTCTTTGATATGAGAATAAAAAAAATTCCTGATTTGGTGTTTTTCAAAATTCTTCCTTTGATATGAGAATAAAAAAAATTCTCGATTTAGTGTGTTTTGAGAATTGGCCACCAGTTTAACCAATGGCCAAATAACATAACGTAATTTAAATGATGTGATAGTCAAAATTTAAGTTAGTCGCTGATTTTACCAGCCGACACATCCCAATTCCCTCTCCCCCTACCCAAGTCCCTCCCCTCCCCCTCCCCCTACCCCTACCCCTACCCCTAATAATAATAATAATAATAATAATAATAATAATAATAATAAATAATAATAGCCCAATATTACTAATATAATATAATCTTAAATATTACATTATTAATAATATCAATATTAAAATTATTATTAATTAATAATAATAATATTATTAATTATTAATTATTAATATTAAAATTAGTAATATTATTATTAAAATTATTATTATTAATTTTAATATTGATATTATTAATAATGTAATATTTAAGATTATATTACAAATATAATATTATCAAATATTAATAATAATTACATATAATTATTATTATTAAAATTAAAATTAAAATTAAAATTAAAATTATTAATAAATTATTTATTATCAAATATTAATAATAATTACATATAATTATTTTTATTAAAATTAAAATTATTAATAAATTAATTATTATCAAATATTAATAATAATTACATATACTTATTTTTATTAAAATTAAAATTAAAATTAATATCATTAATAAATTATTTATTATTATTATTATTATTATTAGGGATGTGGGTAGGGGTAGGGGTAGGGGTAGGGGTAGGGGGTAGGGGGAGGGTAGGGGTAGGGGTAGGGGTAGGGGAGGGGAGGGGAGGGGAGGGACGTGGGTAAGGGAATTGGGATGTGACCGCTGGTAAAATTAGCTGTCAACTTAAAATTGCTACATTATTTAAATTACGTCACATCAGTTAGCCGCTGGTTTAATCAGTGATCAACTCCCAAAACACACTAAATTGGAAATTTTTTTTATTTTCACATGAAAGAAAGAATTTTGAAAAATATTTGTCGTATTTTGAAAAATTACCCAAAGAAACACAATCACATACTTGCACTTTTTAAAATAAATTAAAATGTAATGAATGGAACTTAATCATGTATATGACGAAACAGGTCATGTGGGGTTATATCATTTAATACCCTTCTTCCATAACAACTTTCAAGATAGTACCATCCACTGTTTTGATCAAAGTCAAAATAAATGTTTCGAATAATATGGGATAATAGAATAAAGAGATATAATATAATGGGTATTTTGACATTACAAAGAAGCATACTGTTGTGGCGGTTGAGGTACCTTTCTTTTTTGACCTATTATTATAAAAATATTTCAAGGTTGGCTGATCCGTGATGAAACTGTGGTCTGAGTATTCCAAAAAAGGAAAATTTATTATGTATTCAGTATTTGTGTTCTTCCCGGAAGACAACAACATGCATGGGCAAAAATTTTAAAATTATAATGCCCCTGGTGAGGTTCGAACTCACGACCGCTTGCTTAAAAGGCAAATGCCCTGCCACTGGGCTACAGAGGCTCAACAATCATGCTAGCAGACTAAAAGAAGGTAGGATTTTGACATTCGAATATAGTTCGCCTAATATCTAACTGGCGTAGATAAAGAGCTATTCGGACATTGATTTTGTCGAACTCTCAGGGCAAGTATGAACAGAAAATTGGAAGAGACATTTATTTGAATAAATTACAGTTCCCATGCAAATTATGCTTCTTCACCACATGCATATATATATATATATATATATACACACGCACAAACAGATGCATGCTTACAGTAAAGGAACCAAAACTCGCAAAATTTCAACATGGCAACTGGGAGAGGATTCATGGGATCTTTTGAAGTTAATATCTCTCCGTAACCATTTCTCAGGTTTGAATCCAGGATTGATTTCATAGAAGGTTTTCTAATGATCATAATGATTGCCGAGAATTTGAACTGTAAGGATAAAGATCATTGGCAGATGTTGAAGATGTTGTCATGGAGAATGAAGTTGAAACCTGGCCATCTCTATGTTGATCTCTCTTTGTCCTGGAACTTGCATACAACTCTGGATTGATTTCATAAAAATCACGAGCGCTGGTAGATGAAGAGTCTTGTTTAGACCAGCCTGAAGATGTTGAATTATGATTCTGACTTCTCAGTTCTTTTTGATGCTCTCTTATGGCTTTAAACCTCAAATCTTCCCTGTAACTGCTTGGTTCAGGAAGCACATCTGGTATAGATGTAGTTCCTTCAAGCATAGTTACCACTTCTGACATGGCTGGCCTGAGTGATGGTGAAGCATTTGTGCACAAAAGAGCCATTTTAATCATCCTTTCTGCTTCTACCTTCTTGAATTCAGATCCAAGTTTAGCATCCACAATCTCCATCAGGTTTCCACTTTGCTGCAAGTGGCAAGCCTGCAATCGATATTTGATCATGAATTAAGCAGTATTCATGGAGTGTGAAAATCTCTGTCAACGGAATTCATGGAACAACTAACAAACGGGGTCAGATATTATAGATTTACCCAATCTAGAAGGCAAGTATAATCACCATCCGCCCCATGATTCATATTATGCCTTCCACTAACAATTTCCAGTGCCAGAATACCAAAACTGTACACGTCCGCTTTGTAAGTCAGATAACCCCATAGAGCATATTCTGGAGCCATGTATCCTCTGCATGAAATTCAAGGTCCAATTACAACTTGAAAACTTTCTAATTTGATCGGACAGAAACGCAAGAGTATGAAAGTAACATACATAGTTCCTGCAACCCTGGTGCTGATATGGGTATTTTCCTCAGAATCAAGCTTAGCCAACCCAAAATCAGATATCTTAGGATTTAGATTCTTATCGAGAAGAACATTGGTAGCTTTAATGTCTCTATGAACAATTTTGAGCGTCGATTCTTCGTGCAAATAAGCTAATCCTCTGGCTATTCCAACACAGATCCTCTGCCTTTTTTGCCAGTCCAACTTCAGTCGGCAGTGTTCCGGGCCTTGAAAAGAAATTATTCAAGTACAAAGTTTCTATAAATAGATCATTTATATCTAATTCAATTTATTATACATGGAAAGAGATTTTTAACTTACCAAGCAAAACATGAGCAAGGCTGTTGTTTTCCATGTATTCATATACCAGCAACAGCTGATTTCCTTCAATGCAGCAACCATGAAGTTTCACAAGATTTGGATGTAGAATGCATGAAATCATTCCTATCTCGTTCCAAAATTCACGATTTCCCTGTTTTGACTTGGAAGACAACTGCTTCACAGCAATTACTGTGTTATCAGCAAGCACACCCTGCATGCCAGGAATGACAATATTAGAATCCTTCGCAGAAGAAGTGCATTCTAGCGGCCAAATAATAGCAACAATCATGGCAGGATTACCTTGTAAACTGGTCCGAAACCTCCTTCGCCAATTTTATTTTCAGGAGCAAAATTTTGAGTGGCAGACTTTATTTGCCTCAGGGTAAAGGAAACTGTTTGGATTTCTAGTCCTTCAAAATCTGTCAGGACCAGATTTATGAAATTATATTTGCGTGACAGGGACAAATAAATATAGAATTGAGCACAAATTTTTCTTTTTCAACATCAAGCATGATTTATCAGTAATTAACAATTCGTACCTTTTTGTCTCCGATTCTTTGCTTGGAAATGGCGTTTCCACACAATGAAACCCAAAGCTAACAAAATGAGACAGGTTCCTACAACTGCACCAATAATTGGTGCAGTTTTGTTACTTCCCCCTTCCGAAGGAGGTACAAATTCTGCTCAAGAAGAACCAAGCAAGCAATTATGCTGTCAGGATTCAAACAGCTAGAGAAAAGAAAAGGACAAAGAAAGAACTACTAACCAGAATGTGATACATAGGCATGAAATGGAAATGATTATATCAATTAATGCCAATCATCATGTTTTGATGAAAGAATTAGGAGTGCTTACGAGGATCTACAGAAATGGCAGATACAAGAGGACCATAGACTCCACTATCAGGAATTCTTGTAGTCCCTTTGCCTGCCCAAGTGAAGCGAATCTCCAAGACGTTGTTCGTTACTGTTGCATTGTACGGTTTGGTGAATGGCCTACCAATACCATTAGCTTCATCTGCTATGTTGAAATTCTTCTCCACTAATACATTCTGCATTATTAACATCATATTTTCCGTAAGATACAAAGAAAAATGAAAAAAAGGGTCTATCATTGTTCAAAGCCAATGATCTGAAAATCCTTTACAGATAATCACGCGTTTACCTGAATATAGATATCAAAATAGCGCTTTCCAAGGCTGTTATATGTGCTGTCGTTCTTAAACTGGATCTCCGCAAAGTGCAGGCTCACAGTATAATTCTCATTCATCAAACACCGGCTAAAGTAAGTGACTGAAAGAGGAGCAATGCGTGCTGTGCGATATATTTCTTCCAAATTTACTGACGACGGTGATTCTGCTATATAAGCTTCATTCTGAAAATTGTTATCATCCATGAAATCTCCGGTGCTGCTAAGTCCCCAGTCGTTTTTACTTATGTAGAAATTTGATGCTCCACCACCAACATCGGCATCTCCTTCATATTGCTTGCCATTCACTTTCATTGTTTCTCCACCGCAGTTGAGATATAAGTTGTGCGAATCTGTAAATATATGGTCAATCAAATCACTAAAACAATATAAACCAAGAGGCTTATGGCAGTTTGGCATGTTGCAATATACTTACATCGATCACAAGTGAAATTTTCCGCACATGCTCCTTCTCTAGTTTATTCAAACGAAGAAAACAAATTAGCAGAACAGAACTGAAATGAGTATCCAAGACTAATAAATGTTAGAATATGACAGGAAAATCTTAAGAAGGGAAGAAAATGAAACTAACATGTCATTTCCCATTGATGAACTCCGGAACAAGTTCAGAGGTACATCCCTGTCAGAATAAGTCGATAAAAATTTGTTCAGTACTCGACAATGACTGTATTAAGTAGGCATGGAATGAGTCGGATAATACTAACTTCTGTTGACAGTTAGGCTGGCCTTTCCTTGTGAAATTATTGTAGGAAAGATCTCTGGTTGCAGAAACAAACAAAATGACTTGTCAATAATCCAGTGGCTATGGTGCAATACATACAGTGAAGCATGAAATCATGCCTGTTGAGAAATTATCTTTGGGTTCAATATATTAATCAGGAACATACACGTTTAAGCCCGGTTGAAAGTATGGTATGGCTCCGGTGAGTAAATTGCCACTTAAGAAGCTGATCAAAGCAACGACAAACAATTAGTAACCTTGCATATCGCGGAAGTATGAATCTGAACTAAGGATTGTAGGTGTGTTACTCACATAAATACCAATTTGTTTGTTTCTGTGGTTATGGCTCCTGGAAGTTCGCCATATAACCTGTTAAAACTGAGATCCCTGTCCATAGCAATAAAGATGATTAATTTAAGGTCCATTTCTTCTATTAGTTTGCCTTACTGAAAGTGAGAGCACACATACATTTCCATATGGTTTAGGTTTAGGTTTTTAGTGCCAAGTCATCCCAGAGAAGAAGAAACAGGTTTCGTGCAATGTACTTACAGAATTCTCAGTTGACTCATTTTCCAGATGTATGGAGGGATTTCTCCTGACAAATTGCAGCTTCTCAAAATCCTGAAACTCCCATGATGTCGATGTCAGATATAATGGTCAGAAGGGAGCAAAAAAAATGATATTTTGAATTTGCTAACGTTATAGAGAACAATTCGATGGGGACATACAAACGTGAGAGGCCTGTTATGTTGATCAGATCAGGAAAAGCCTGGTTTCTCGCGTTAATGTCGCTTATCCTCCTGAACATGGAAGTTTGTATTTTAATTTTCAAATGAACAAAACTATATCAGAAGTTCCTGGAGAAGAAGAATTAATACTAGAAACTTGCTCGTTAAGTGCTGGAATACAAACAATGAGAACAGTCAAGAGATTTCACTGACAGCTGAAGTAAGCTTTCCAGCGAAAAAATGGATCGTGGAATGGGTCCTGTCAGTCCGCTAGCGTGCATTTCTCTGCATCGAGTCAGAATCAACTAGCATAATTCAGGACGTACACAATACATTAATGTTTTTTCTTTTTCTTTTTCCTTTTCAAGGTCTTATAACTGGAAAAGAGATAGAGTTCTTTTGGAAGATAAGGATCTCACAGTCTTTGGAGTTGCCTCCAGTTTCCTATGAAGTTTGGTATGCTGCCATTGAAATTGTTATCATTTATGCGACTGCATCAAAACAAGAGGACTTTATGGATTTAGACATTTGTTTGATTCTCAGTATAAATAAGTCATAATTTCATTCTGAAGGCTTACAAATTGGTCAAGTTTTTCAGTTCAGCAAGTTCCACCGGCAAATTTCCGCTTAAATTATTGGAAGATAGGCTCCTGCAACAAATACATTAGCTCCTCCAAAGACGCACTATGAAGAAAAGAAAAAAAAAGAAACTTTTTGGAAAAGGCAAGGCATGAGTATCCATGGATATCCTTACAGAGTTCTCAAGTTAACCAACTGTCCAAGCTCCGCAGGTACAGGTCCAGAAAATTGGTTCAATTCTAGTTCCCTGGTAAGATACAAGACTATCCTGAGACTACCAGCATATCTAATCCACTACTGAGCAATACTGCAACGAATTGCGATATAGTGCTACTAGCGGATCCGTAAGCAGAGAAATTTTCAACTTACAACTGTGTAAGATTGGTCATCTTCGCCAAATAGGTTGGTATATTCCCTGATAAACGGTTTGCCAGAAGAGAGCTGTAGCAAGAGTGCTTTGTCAGTTCAACAAGATGTCACCAATGATCCTAAAACTGATGAAAAGATTATGAAACAGAAAGCTTACATGAACTTCAGCGGCAATGAAACCCATTCTTCTGGTATGGTACCATTCAGGTAGTTGTAAGCAAAATCACTGCAAACGAACAAAATTATCGATTCAAAAACCTGTATAATATATATGAACACGGCAACAAGTAAACTGCGTTAATCTAATTTGATCACGTTGTTTTAGCTCAAATTGTTGACAACCATATACAGATTGTTTTAATTTGTAAAGACAACAAAAATCACATAAATACAAGCTCAAAGTTTCCAGTTGATAATGTAGACTCTCACACTCTCTCAAGATAAGGAAGCTGGTTCAATGCAGGTGGAAGCTCTCCCGGAAGGCTATAACGCTTGATTTCCCTGAAAATACCACCAAATTGGGATAGTTATTCAGCATGTACAGTCTTTATACGTACATTGAGAACCTCTAAAAATTCAGATCTCCTAACAAGCACAGAGATGCTTTCTTTCCAAGAAATGGAAATTACGTAGGAGATTCATTCTAGATTGAGAAACATACAGGGATACAATGTGGCAGGTATTATCCGGGAAGCTGCAGTTGCAGGAAATGTTCCTTTTAGGATCTGTTGGTTTAAGTGATACAACATCGGCTTCACAAGCACTCGCGTTGAAATTCCAGTCAGGACCAGAAGCTCCCATTTTTCTGGTAATCAAATTCAGAGCATCCACTGAATGACGTTCACCAACAAACATTTGCATCACCCGTAAGAATTCCACAATCAGAATCAACAATTGAATGTACAACTTCATCTTTCATCAGATTCATCATCAATTTTTCATAGACAACAGCTATTCGAAACATAAATTTTCATTTTATGTACGGAATATTACAAATATTTCTGCTGCAAGAATATATTTATAAACCCAGAAAACGGTAACAATTGAAGCAGATATTGTAAAACCCAGACGAGCTTTTCTATTTTCCTGCGTTCCATGAAGTTCCCAGGTGGAATTTCTGAAGGAACATCATTTCAGGTGAACTATGCAAATAACATCAATCTCTAACTTACGCTTACTAGTTAATTTCAGCAGAGACTGCGATAATCTGCAGAACGTGAACTATATGCAAGAGAAAGAGAAAAACAGTTCTTCTGCTGTGTCACCATATTAGAACAGAACTTTAATTACATAATCAAATCCCATCCAATATCAGAAAGAAACAAAACGGAATGAATAAAGGAAAAGAAGTATCGATCATACCCTCATCCTGAGGCAGTACAGAAGCCAAAAAACTGTGGGGTTCCAAGCAAGTAAAAGCAAGAACTGAGACAAGGAAAGCATATTTGAAGAAGAACATGTTCTGAAGCCAAGAATAATGTGTAAAAGCTGGCAAGAAAATCGGGTCGCTTGCTCGGATTGTTGCAGCAAACAAACATCCACTTGCGGTTAACCGAGTGAAGATATTATAACTAAATGACAATAATCAATGAAATGCCTACAGAAAGGAAATGCTATTATTGTTTAGTTGAGTTTGACCAATTGTCTGAACATTAATTTCTAGTGGCCTGATCTCATCCGTATGAAGGTGGTTGTGAATATGCTATTATGAAGGCTGTTTGTTTATAATCATACACCACTTGGGGATCGACTTTCTTTTTTTTTTTTTTTTTTCTGTACGTGCATTTAAAAAAAAGTGAATAAATGGATTTTCCCTTAAGAGAAAATGAATAATTAATTAAATTATTGGAATCTTTCTTTTTATTTTTATTTTTAATTTATTTATATTTTTCGTATACCAGTTCAGGAGTATTCAGAGTTAATTAAGCTAAATGTTTGATATTAGTCACTAATCACATGCATTTGACCCTAATTTTGTAATTAATCAAAGTTTACACGAAAAATGTCTAGAAGGATTTGATTGGAGGATGGGTTCCGTACATAAAACTTACGTAACTTTTCATAATTTTTGATTTACAAATAAAATATTTAAATAATAAATTAAATTATTCATATTTAAATTTATATTAAATTTAAATAATACGATGGGTTGATTTCTCAATTCAATTTAATTTATTATTTTATTTTTAATTTTAAGGATTAAATTATGTTATTATATCAAAAATTTTTAAAAATAATTTGAAAAAAATAGAAAAAGATCCTAAATTATGGTGATATTTAATGATATAATTGAAGGATGTGAGAGTTGTGATTATAATATAATGAAGGTAATGTGAGAAATAATAAAGTAATGTTTTAGGGGATCTAGAAAATAATTAGATTAAGTGTCATTTGTTTAATATTAAAAGAGGGTCCACCCCGAAAGAGCAAGTTGGCCCTACTTTGGTTCAAAAAAAAAAAAGCCAATTTTGACATGATCAGAGCGTCCAAAGCCCACTACCATCCGGCATTTAAAGCCATTTAATGCCGACTCATGTCAACTTAAAATCAACTTATATACCTTTTTTTTATATTAATTTGTATCAATTTATGATTTTTATATTTTATGTTCATTCGTTATTTTGCCCATTAAGGACTTTTCTGAATATAATTATAAAGTTTAGTGCTTTTTCGGAGATATAGTCAATTTGAAGGTCTTTAATTAGAAAATATATAAAATAAAGTGATCCTTTTTCTTAAAAACAATTGTGGTGCTTACGTATAGCTTGTGTGGAACCCAGCAGCTCCACGTGGCATTCGGACAATCTCCACGTGGTCATGAAACTTTCCTCATCATCCAGATGTTTTTGTTCCAAAAAAAAAAAAACAAAATCCCCAACCCTAATTTTTGTTCCAGCATCGAAAATTTATTGATTGGGTCAATGGAGCCATCTAATAGAAACGGCGATGACTGTTTCTTCGACGCGCTTGATGAGTTTCCTACTCATGATGGTGTTATCATTGACCAATCAAGTCAGTCCACGTTAGATTCCGCCATCTGCGAACTCCTGCCTGAAATTCCTAACCCAGCCACCACTGCCACTTCCACGCTTTCCCTCCGTCGTGGACTTCCCGGCACCAGCGGATTGAAAGAGACAGTTTCGGAGTCATCGTGTGTCAGTTCGGATATTACTCAAATTGATGATTCCAGACCGAGGTATAATGATAATAAAGAGAAGAAAAGGTATAAACTTTACCGTGATTTAAAAGAAAATGAGAAAACATTAGGCGTCATTGAATCAACTAGGCAGAGCAGTGACCGAGTTGACTCGGTTGTAGTTGAAAATAGCAAGAGGTCTGACGATCGAGGTGACGAACACACAACGGGTGTTGCGAATTTGCTTGAAATTTTAGTTGATCTAGTGATCAGAGCAATCGGCTTTCAGTTTAATTTATTTGTTAATTTCGTTACATTTCCTATATGGAGTTTATATAGTCTCTATATGTTTGTTATTGATCCATTTGCGGGTATTAGGCGTTGTAGAGGATTTTTAATGCAACAGTTGGCGTCTTCATGGAGTTGGATAAGTGGGTTTATCAGCCCACTGATAGGTGATTGCTTGAAGGAGCAAAAATCAATATGGAACCTTTTATTGAGATTTGGGTGGGGAATGTTCTGGTCTTGTTATGTATGTGTGGTTCTGTGTGGATTATTGTTTTTTTCGGTTATGATTACTGGGATTCTTATGAGATATTTGGTGGAGAATCCCGTGGAGATAAAGGATGAATTGAATTTTGATTACACGCAGAATAGTCCTGTTGCATTTGTGCCTATAAGCTCATGTGGTGGTGTTGGTTGCGGTGTAAATTGTGAAAATAAGAGTTTGGGGCCACGGGTAATACCTCCTAATCATAAGCTGCAAACTAATATCCTGTTAACCTTACCGGAATCTGGATATAATAGGAATCTTGGGATCTTTCAGGTACTTCTTTGCTTGCAAGATTTTGCTATTTTGTTGTTAATCTGCAATTTCTCTGTTGCTGTGTGATTTGTGAAGGAATATAGGTTGAAATGTACTTTGTATTATTGTGAAAAAGTTTTCTTATAGCTTTAACCTGTGTTCAGTTTTTCTCTTTATTAGAACATAGCCTTGCTACCATACGAGATTGAATGGGTGGTTAACTTTCCCACTGTTATACTTTGGATAAAGGACTTTGTGAATTTTCGTTTGCTTGATAACCTAGTTTTGTCCTAGAGTTGGTAGAAGTTGAAAGCATTTTGATGGAACTACCTGGATGAAATTGACCGGATAGTCATTGTAATGGCATTTAATTAAGTAGATGCATTTACGTTTTGATAGTGAATAAATGCTTTGAATTCAGTAACGAAAACAAGAGAGTTTCTTTTTATGAATGATTCAAACTGATGTGATCTGGAAATTTGAAATATTCATTTGATGTAGTTTCCAGAATTTAATGAAGATGAGGATGATAGCTACTTGAATTGGTTGCATGTTTCCTGGTTTTGCCCCCTTCTTTTATTTTTTTTATTCAGTTACAGTGCGTGCCTAGAATGCTAGTCTTTCTGCAATTGATAAAATTGATCCTTGGTGATCTATGATTCATGACTTTAAGTTTATGGCAGCAGTCTCTTTGCAAAAATGCAAGGGTAACACTGCATTCAAAAGTATTAGTTGTTGAGTTGGGAAGCGCTTTGTACTCTAGATAAACCCTTTTTACAATTATCATCCTGAAGTATTAGTTTGATATCTGAAATCTAGATATTTCAATTTTGTGGTCATACATTGTCGGTTCCATCTTGACCTGGTTTGCCTTGTTGTTTAATTGAAGGTTCGAGTAGACTTCCTGTCTGCTGATGGTAGAATACTTGCCAGCAAAAGACAACCTTCCATGTTAAAATTCAAAAGCGAACCTATTCGTATGCTGTTGACTTTCTTCAAGGTTGCTCCTCTCGTCACTGGCTACTCGTCAGAATCACAAACTCTAAAGGTGAGGATTAGAGGCTTTACAGAAGGAGAAGTGCCTACTTACTGTCTGAAAGTGATAATCGAGCAACGAGCTGAGTATCGTCCTGGAGCCGGTATCCCAGAAATATATGATGCATTCCTCATTCTTGAGTCCGAGCTTCCTTTATTTAAAAGGCTTATATGGAGTTGGAAGAAGACATTGTTTGTATGGATCAGCATTACGATATTCATGATGGAGATGCTTTTCACCCTAATGTGTTGCCGACCTTTAATTATTCCAAGAACAGTAAGGTCAAGAGAGGTTCCTGTTGTCAACAACTCTCTCCGGACATTGTCACAGCACTAAGTTGTGAAGGGCTCCGTGCACATGATGATAATTCTGGATGTCAAATTGAACCTCTCAACTCCCTGATTCCCTTTATTCGTGTTTGATTCAGTCGAGTTTTGGTATGCATTTATCATCCCCTCTACTGACATGTAAATATCATTACGAGCTAATGATACAATGGATGAGTTCATAGGTATCATCTCCAGTTGACAGGGTTTTCGGAAGTCCTACTGATAAAAAATGCCTGGACCTTTGCGACCCTTGGCAGTTTAGAAAAAGACATTGTATTATAGGATTAATGATACAATAGTTCGAGGACAACGTTGGCCTCATTGTTCTGAAAGAGAAAATGAGTTTTTTAATAATTAAGTTGATGTTTAAACGAGAAAATTACAAAAATAGAAATCAATCCGGTAATTGGGAAGTTCATTCTGAATATTTGATTTCGATATAGAAGATTTAATCAAATTATTTAAACTTTATGATGAATTTTTCAAAAAAATTTGACTATTTCTTATTTATATTGTTTTCCTCATCAGTATCATGTTTGTATTACCTTTCATGTGAATTCGTATTTCCCTTGAAATGGTAAGACGAAGAATTTCTCGACTCGTTCAAGAATAATTATCTCAAACAAAATGGTGCAATGAACATAGCAGCCGTCGATGTTATTGATGGAACAGTTCATTCTAGAATGGTTGCAGCCTTGAATGTTATTTGTTTTCAAGCAGCATGAGTCATGTGTTTGGATGACGAGAAAAAGATAAAGAAAAAGAAAAACTCAACTTCCTTTTTTCAGGGGCTGGAGTTTGTTTACTGATGGTTAACCATGCAATATTCTATATGATAAAGAGTTTTCAAATGGATGATGGCGTTTTTTCTTATTCATTTTCAGATATGGCTGCAATTCTAATTCCTCCATTCGAAAGTTGACAGAACGAAATGCATTCAAATTTCTGAATCGATGCTCTTGTTGCCTATGAGAAGATAACAAGTGGGTTCTTTATCTTCCTCATTTCCTCATCTTCTTCACGTATCCCTTTATCTTTATCTTTTACGTTTTCTTTTTGTTATTTCACATGTTACCGATGACAAAAAAGGGAAAACAGTTTCTATGGATAAATCAACATGATGAAAATATGACTTCAATTCAGTCAAAATTCCGAAAATCCCATGCTCATGCTAACAACTTTTCATCATTTTCTATTCCAAGTTATATTAATCTCTAACTTTTCTTAAAGACAAGACGTAGAAAACGAAAACCAACTAAGATAATCTAATTTTGTCAACTTTTATATCTTGATGAACCAAAAAATACAGACGAAAAGTATGTAAAGCAATACGAGTTTATTATCCATTTAAGCTGAGAAAAACTACAATAACATCTTTAAACTGTACCAATTACATGCAGGCCTGTTCTTTATATGGTTACTAAGAGAGGAAAAAAGGGAAAAGAAGAGTTAGATTCGAGAGGTGTTGTATGGTCAAGTACGCTGTGTGTTCTTGAGGAAAGAAGCACTCATAGTGATCTCTCTCAGAGGCTTGTCAGTATATCGAATCATATTATATACCCAAGCGCCTGCCTGTGCGCCCAATATTGTTGACACTATATATATCCATATCCCATTGTATTTATGTGATACAATTGCCGGTCCTAAGCTTCTTGCCGGGTTCATTGATGCTCCTGATATTGGCCTGTAAAATGTTTTCAATGATAAACAAATGTCAGTGCATTGTTATGTAACTTGATTGGTAGCTCTTCGGAACTGTAAGAATATTATTGTTTGTATACCCTGCAAACATCACATTAAGGAGAATGGTTGCCCCAATTGCAAGTCCAGCAAGTTCACCAATCTGCATAAACAACGAAGTAATATCAAGTACAGATACGACAAACATGAGATAGAATGTGATGATGGACAATTGACTTACTGCTCGGTTATCGGTTGCTACACCAGATATGACAAACATGAGATAGAATGTGATGATGAACTCGACGACGAAAGACTGCAGATCGGACCCTGCTGGGATTGTCCCTGTGAAGTCATTTTGCTCTCCAGGAAATATTAGTCGAATTGTCCCAGCTGCTAATGTTGATCCAACCACTTGGCAGACTATATAAGCCGGCACCTACAAAAATCCAATTTACAAGGATTTGTTATACATCAAGGTTTTTACGAAATTTTAAGAGATGGGATGAATTTGGTTTACCTCTTTCCAGGGAAATCTCTTGCAGGTGGCAAAGGCAAGAGTGACAGCAGGGTTGAAATGGGCACCGGAGATATGACCGACAGAGTAAACCAAAACCATCACGACCAATCCCCAAACTATTGATATTCCTGGATGTGTCACCACCTTATCGTAGTTGGAATTCACCGCCACGGAGGAACATCCGGCAAATATCAAGAAGTATGTTCCCACCAACTCAGCTATGAGCTGCATATCAAATTCATTATCAGTAACACCTTAACAAACAGCTCATTCTTTCTGAAATTCCACAATCAAACACTGTTCATTACATAATCAGAACTGGATAAAAGGTAAACCCTTTAAGCCAAACGAAAAACAAAAATCGGGTTTACATTAAAACCGCTTTCTTGGTGAGTTTTCAGGCCAAAATGTTACTGAAATGGAATAAAAAGCAAAGAGCAATCAAAGGGTTATAATGAAGTCACAACCTTTTGCATGAAAGGTACTGAAAAGCTCAAGACCGTATCTTTAGAAGAAGGATTAACATCTTTAACATCCAAAACAGCATCACGGTTACCATTTGCTGAGATCTCAGCCATCTTTGATAAGAAAAACAATGAGCAAAACAGAATAAAGGAAGCTCTACACAAGAAGCCTGTAAAAGCTTGGTAGTATTGTTAGCTTGTTGTCAGGTGATGAAGAAGAATGCAAGAAAGCAGGAAGGATAAGTCAAGTATTTATACAGGAGCGAGTTCACACGAGAATCCAAAGGCAAAGGAGGCAGAGGAACCGAACTTGGACAATTCCATTAAAAAAAAAAAAAAAAGGCAATCCAGGTCAAGGGATTGACCCTTACACAGAGGGACACATGCCTTTAAATCTTTGTTTAGTTTGATTTTTCTAAATCCATTAATTTAAAAATATAAAATGAAGTGAATATTATATATGAATTACTGTCGTTTTTTGGTACGTTTCAATGCCGTCATATAGTTACTTAGAATTCGTTTAATATTAAATAAAATATTTTTAAATTAATTATTTTGGTTTTTTAGGCTGGTTTTTATTAAAATATAATATTTAATTGTTTTTTATACTAACAACACTTTCAAAATATAAGTTATTTTCATGGGGCCTATGCATTACAAAGGATGTCTAATACCAATTCTTACGGTATAGTTGGAGGGAGACTAATTCTTTTCATTAATTATTCCTTTAAATTGAAAATTATTTCTAAGCATTTATTAATTCAATTCGAAAACAATTATAATATTGTTTATCATTGTTATTTTTGAATTTTAGATTTAATTTTAATAGATTTTTTCATTTTTCTATTACTTTTTATAAGATATGCGATGAATTATCATCGAAGATAAATTTAAGGAATTCCTGATAAATTAAATTATTTAAATTATTTATCTCAATTTTTAAATTTAATATATTATTTAAAAATTATGTGAATCATAATTATACATATGATTTTAGTGAAATTAGTGTGATCTATGACCTATAGTTTCTGATCATTGAATACTCCTCCAATGACGTAAATCCCATTACTTATCAGATAAATAAGTTAGAATGAAACCAGAAAGGCAGATTATGTAATTATAATCATATTAGAGTTGGGTTTAATGGTGAATTTAGTAATTAAAACAAATACCCATATGGACTGCAATTATTGAAGCTTTGACCTTATGAACATGCACTAAAATTACATTGAAAAATGACAAGCAAAATAACATAACCTGGCAGCGCAAGGCTTTCTGTATGGAGAAAATAAACAGGTAATAGCTAATTCTATGATTAATCAAGTACCCATTAAGCTATAATCAATGTTTAATGACTCATAATTAGCATATAATCATGGGTTTAGCATAGAGCTCAAGCTTCTTTTCTATTTGGAGAGCATTCTATGGCTGGATAATATATAGCTACGTTGGAAATACATCAACCATGCAGCATATCAAATAGTATCAACTTCTTAAGGAATTTCATGAGTTTTGATTTTATGATTTTTATAATTCTTGTTTAGTTAATTACATAAAATTAATTTTATTAATTTGAAGAAATTTATTTTAATAAAATTGAATTAATAAGCATTTTTCAATAATAACAAATTTTTAAAAATCATTTTTTATGCATTACTTTACATTTTTCTTGTTCAGGATAATATTATTAATAATTTCATTATCATTTAACAGTATGAATAGTCTTTATAAAAAAATTTAAAAATTCAAATTAAAACTTTTATTATGATATAATTATTCATAAATCTCATATATTTGAACTATTATTAAATTTATTCCGAAATGAAGGGGAAAAAGTCCATAAAAATGCTTGGACTTCCATGAAGTCTATGCCAACGACTAGAGTTTTGGACTACTCTCATCACCCAATAAATACTGCCAGACTTTGTCTGGATGCCTTCACACTACAAGCATTTCCTCTTTCAATAAATAAAAAATATATATCAAAAAAAACAAAGATTGATTTTTAAAAAAAAAATTAATTGTAAAATAATATATATACAAAGTAAATCATTAATAATTTATATATATCAATTAATCATCATCAAAATATTTATCAACTATTAAAAAAACTAATGACTTATTTTATCGAAATAGAGTTCAAGATCGGCTTTCTTATAATTGAAAATAAAAAATTCATATCCAATTATTTTGGTTAAAAAGAGATATAGCTAGATTCTACAGTCCATAAAAACAGGATTATTGATGGGTGTAGCATAAGCTCTATGATAATGGACCAAAATCTCATAGTTTTCACTATAGTTAGGGAGATGATATCACAATTTGGTCATGAATGATATCACAAAAAATTCCATAAAACGCAGTGTATTGATCAGTATGGTGCGAGTGTTCCGCCATTTACGTGATCAGAGGGAATTTTTCTTGAGTTGTGTATTGGGAGAATTAATGAGACAAAGACATGCATTTAATTAAATTAAGGTTGCCGTCAACTACTTGGAAAGTAAGGACGCCCTTTTGCTGCTCGGTCTCTCCTCTTAACCTATTGCCAAGTCGCCCTATTTAGACTGCTTCCCTCCATATTTATTGCACCCAATTCCCCCCTACGTACTCGTATTTTATGTTCTTTGTCGATTTATTTATCAAAATAGTTAAATTGATCATCTGAATTTAAAGAGTATATAATTCTCATGAAAATGATATCTCTTTTGTCAATTCAAAATTCGGATTCAAATATTATTATTATTAAGTTAAGGGGATTCATATGGCTGTTTTTAAATGCATATGAACTTTACTTGAGGAAGACCCTTTGAGAAAAAGAGCCAATTATTAAGCAAAAGCAGAACGTTGAATGGTTTCAACAAGCAGACAAAGAAAACAGAAAACTGAAATTGGATTATATTGTTCGTTGAAAATGGAAAGAGATGAAACCATTTTCAACTGCGCATGCAAAACCCTAACCTCCCACTACTATATATATTTCCCCTACACAAATGCTCCATAATATATATATATTCATTCCCTTTTCCTTTTTGTATAGATGAACCTCTCAGAAATAATATTAAAATATAACAATTTTTTAAACCTCTAAAAAATATTTATTTACATATATTAAGTTATCGATCATTTTTTAAAATTTATTTATGTATAAAAATATATATATATTTGAAGTAATATATTTCATCTAGGAATTATTTTTATAAGATTTTAATATAATAGTAAATATTTAAATTATTAATTGTATTTTAATTAGTGTAAAGGCCATTATCGAAAATCAATTTGGTACAAGGAGTAATTATGGGAGATGCACTTTAACGATCGAAAAGCCAATTCGATTGTCCATGGGAATGATGATTATAGCAAGGAATTTCAGGCCTCCAATGGAGGTGGCATGTATATAATGCTAAAATGAACTTTTGGACTATAAATTCCCAAAGGCATGCATGCTTAATTTGTTGCATTAAACTTTGCCATTTCTTCTCATGGCATCTCTCCTTTCACATTTCTTTTTTTTTTATACCATTTGTGAATACCATATGAATATATTATAATTTTTTTTATATGATTTTTTTTATAATGTATGTATTGTAAATGTCTCAAATAATTAAAATATTTTAAAACTTCATTGCTTAACTTAAAATAATGTCTTAATTTATTTAATTAACTTTAATTTATAAATTTTTGTTAGTGTAAACAAATATTAATGAATTTAAGTTTAGTATAATTATATTTGTATTAAATTTTTATTTCCATTAATGATATAAAAAATATATATTATATTTATATTGATTTATTAATCTATGTAACTTATTTATGATATGTATCATCTCACATTATATCATATAAATCAACAACTTGTTTAAACATTTCCAACACAATATTACTTATTTGTGTTATGTTGCCTATAATATATCTATGTAATTATGCTAATTTATTTATTTTTGAGTTAATTATGCAATACATTTATTGTTAAAAGTGATAATTTTTTTACATAGTTGGTTAACATGATTTAAAAATAATATCAAAAAAAGTAAGTTTGAATTACTTATAATAAGATTCACATAAATTTTTTTTTGAACAGAAGATGCATATAAATTTACGTTAAATTGTTATTAATATATCAAAAATTAAATCATGTTATAATGGTGATTCGTTATTCTAATATAAACATGATTTATAAGTTTGGATCATATCATTTTATTTTATTTTTTAAACTAATCATTTTATTTCATGTTATGTTATAAATATCATTTTATATCAAACATAGAGTTAATTTACATGAAACATCATTTAATCATATTAAACGAGTGACATTAGTTTATTCATAACATACTTAAATTTTAAGTTTTTGATATAATTAATTTTTCATATCTAACTTTAATATATATACACACAAATATATTGTTGACTAAGAGGGTCAAAGAAAAGCATGGATTCTCACTCAAATAAGTGGAGAGTGGAGATTTACTTGAAAGCTTTTCTTGAAGTAAGTGGGAAGCAAAAAATCCTCCACATGACATTGAGTTTCTGCTCCAAAATCTAAAATAAAATACACATAATTTGGCCAATTCATCTCTGCTTTTTGATGGTGGTGCCCTAATTTGCATACCCTAATCTTACCATTGATTAAATTTGTTTTAATCCACTTCATTACATTATTAAAATTCAAATTTGGTATCATGATCATGTCAATTATAAAAATGTTAATAATCAACACTATACTTTAAATGAGTCATTTTCCAATGTCATAAGATATCACAAATCATAGCTAAGTTTTTTAATTAGTTTAAAGTTCTTCTTTTTTCATTATTTTTAGCTTATTAATAAGCAAATTTAGTAAATTTTATTTGTTTGTTGAAAAAGAAATATTTGGTAATTTATGATTTTGTTACATTAGAATGGATATGTTTTATATTTATTATTAGTAAAACATTATTGGGTATTCATATATGACATCATAAATATTAATTAATGAACTTGTTTATTTGAGATAATTTTTAAAAAAATTTCTAGAACTTATTTTTTAGTTTTTACTGGCTGAAATCAAATAAATAATCAGTATATCTATTTGAAATAAGAATAACTTTAAGATTATAAATTTATAATTTTATAATTATAAATTTATTTCATATTAAATTAATATTTATATGTATTTTGATTAGGAGAAAAAAGAAATCATTTATATATCAAATATCTCATAATTCGATTTAATATTTCAATTCATACTTTAAGTAAGTAATTACTTCAAGTTAATTTGATAATGTAATATAAATCAATTTAATTTATTTAAATAAATGAATATTAAATATTCTATTATTTTGAAAAGAACCCAACAATTCTGAAGAACATTCTCCAGTTTGAATGAAATTTCTGATAATTGTTGCAATGGATGATTATGTATCAAATATCTCATACATTTGACATTTTATTTTTCAAAATCAGAAGTATTTATTTGAATCATATATATTTAATTAAATAATCTTAAAAAAACTTGTTTTAGAAAAGAAAAGATGAAAGTTATTTAATTTTGAAAAGTTAGTTGAAATAAGCATTCAAATTCAAAATAAGAAAGAAAAGAAAGGGAAGCCATTCACCCAAGAATATTAGTTAAAGCCAGGCTGTGAGTAAATATAAAAAGAAACAGCCAATTCCTACTGCTACTAACGGTCGAATTTCTTCTATTTTAACCCAAACCCCATTCATCTCTGTGTTTTCTTTTTTAACTCCGCTCTTGCTTCGGTTCCGAAGCACACATATTTGGTTACCGTTGCGCCGAACCTAAGTTTAAATTCCATTTCCCGTAGCTGCTTCCTTTTAGAGTAATTTGAATCTCTATCACGCATAAAACTATTAGTGTTCTCTTCGTCTCTCTCTCTCTCTCTCTCTCTCTTGCTGTCTGCGTGAGTTTTGGAAGATTAAAATGGTGTCCAAGGCTGTCAAGAAAACGCCCACCAAGTCTATTAAAGATCGGAGGGGCAGCCACCGCCGTCAAAAGAAGAAATCTCCGGTGATCCATTGTGTTGGTGGTTCTTCTAATCCCATCTTTGCTTCTATTAACAGAACTCTCTATTCTTGCAAGCGCCATCTTGCCAAGGTATTTTCCAAGTTGGCCCGCATTAGCACTCCGAACAGCCGCTATAAAGGTTATAAAATCTTGAAGAAGCGAGTTAAAGATTTGAAGAAAGAGCAAGAATGTCAAGAATTTGATGTTGGAAAGGGAAGTATTTGTAGGGTTCTCTTCTTTAATGAAAAGTTGCCGCCTTTGATTTCTCAATATCATAAAAGAACCGTGTTTCTTGATCTTGATGAAACTTTAGTGCATTCCAAACCAGACCCACCTCCCCAAGTGTTTGATTTCGTTGTCAGGCCTGATATCGATGGTGAATTCATGAACTTTTATGTGTTGAAGCGACCGGGAGTTGATGAATTCCTGGAAGCATTAGCTGCTAAATATGAGGTGGTGGTGTTCACCGCCGGATTAAAGGCGTATGCTTCTCTTGTTCTTGATACATTGGACAAGAATGGGCTAATTTCTCACAGGTTGTACAGAGATTCTTGCAGGGAAGTTGATGGCAAGTATGTTAAAGATTTGTCAGAGATGGGAAGAGACTTGAGGATGGTGGTGATTGTTGATGATAATCCTAACTGTTACAGTTTCCAGCCTGCAAATGCAATTCCAATTAAGCCGTTCACTGGCGATCTTGAAGATGGAGAGTTGGGAAAATTGGCCAATTTCTTCAATGGGTGTGATGGCTTTGAGGACATGAGAGACGCTGTAAAGCAGCTTGTTTGTGAAGGTGATACGCATAAGAATTTCAATGTACAAGTGTAGTTTGTGATTGAACTTTTCTTCTTCTTCTTTTTTTCTTTTGGTTTTTCATTAGGTTTCTTTTCATGAAATGATTTGTTTGAACAAAAGAAATTGTTCAATCTTAAATGGAAGCAGAAAGAAACTCAAAACTAAAATAATGGCAGCGTTTTTCTAATGTAGTTTTGATCCATTTTTTGTGTGTGTGGTGGAGCATATCAAATTCTTTCTTGCAGAAACATCAATAGCAAGTTTACCATTTCCAACTGGGTTATTTTACATCCGAAAAGGTTGACTAATTATCTATATTTGGTTCTATTGCACCGCCAAGTAACTCATTTTGGTGGTATCAGGACTAAAATTCTTGATGTTCTCTGCAATTTTCCTTTAAACAATGCGGAGTTTAACACCAAATGCAGTTTTGGTGTTCGGATCATCGAGTAGCATATGCTTCTTTGAGGATTACAGCAGGATTTGAGCGTAAACAAATCTGTACAAGTTGGAAGTTGACCATGTGGATTCGACAAATTCTATACAAGCTGTTTTAGGAAAAGCTTTCAGCAATTCCTGTTCAAGGTGAATTTGATCAAGAAAGCTTGTATTTCCTGAGCCACTTGGGCTAGCAGAAGTTGCCATGGTTACCTTTTCTCTTCGGCGGTTTGGAATTTAGAAGCAAAACGTTAAATTATTTCATCGTTATGGATAACATTACTTGAATATCACCAAGGTGTTACGGATAACTCGCACCCTTCCAATCATTTCTCCCTATCTGCCACAAGAAACTGCCATTTAAAAAGAGCAGGGGACTGTAAAACTTGGCTACATCGTTTCCATTTTCCGTCATTGTCTGTTGCTTGCACCATAGCTTCCAAGCGTAAGCTCAAGATCATCAGATATGTATTCCTCATGGATCCTCTCTCCTTCCCAAGGTTTTACTAACCCTTTTATGTTACTTCTAAATGCAAACCCTGCGGCAACACTGTCTGCCATTGGAACATCTGTTGTATGGTCTATACCTGCAGGAATCACAGGAGAACAAGTCCCACTTTCTGCAGGAGTCCGCATTCGTGATCCAGCACCTGATAAAGGCTCTTCTCGAAAGCCAAATGTGTTCCGAGAGACGAGACTAAATGTGGGTGAAGATGGTCCACTTTTGGCAATTGGGATACCAGTCAACCATTCTGAATCAGGGAGGACCTGATGACCTGGACTTGGTGGTGTAGAAGAGGGCAAGGATGATGGCAGGGAAGGATAGTTCTGACTTGCCGAGGATTCCTTCCTTGTGCAGGGAATTCGGGAATTTGGGGAGCTCGATGGAGGTGTGATGGGAGCACTTACGGAACCCGTGCGGAAGTAGAGAAGGTGAGAGTGCTTGGATGAGGCTGACGACGAGCCAGACGAAAGGTTTTTAAGCCACGGGATTAAGATATCGGCATCAGCATTACCATTAGTACTGATAGTGTAACGGGAGGAAACAGGACTGAGAAATGAAGATGAGCCAGGACTAGGATTATAGGGACTAGCTGATGCGAATCCTCCTATAATGTTCATCCGTTCCATAGGTTTGCAGCCCTATACAAGTGAAAACAGTGAGCAAGAGGAGGATAATGCAATTTCTGATGATCGAAAAAACACTATATTTGCCTCCTAAATTAGATGGAAAGAATGTTTGAGGTGTTTTGATGAACTTCCGAGTTGTAATTCTCCAAATGGGTATTGACCGAGCCAACAAACTACAGCAAGCCCATAGAAGGAGTCAGTACACTACAGTAACAGGTCCACCGAAAGAATTTCTGCTCATTGGATGAATAATAGCCATCGCCACAATTGAAGGTCTCCGAGATGACAAGATAAAACAACGTTATCTCGCATCTTCTCAGGTCAGTAGTTGTCAGAGAAATGCTAGGGATGAATGACCGAGTATTCAAAGACTCACCGTTCCATTGGTTGATAAAAGCGATTAGGGTTGAATAATTTAGTCGAACTTGTATCAGTTAATGAAGTGATTAGGGTTTTCAAGGGTCATTTTCTAAGCAACTGGTCTTGGGGCCAAAAGGTGACGCCTCCACCCCAAGGCCCCCACACCCCGACCATAATTTTCTAAGCAACTGTTCTTGGCACTTCTTTCGGTTGTCACCCATCGGATACGGCACAATAATGGTGCCACTCACCATAATAATGGGACCTCCAACAACCACCTAAAAGAATTAACCTTTGAGCAACTCCGGTTCCCGATCATCTTTATCACAACAATTAAATCATTACATGTTATTGTTGGAAGTCAAATTGATGGATGGCATTTCTATTATATGATACTGAAATAATTTTAATATCTCAATTTATTTATTTTATTTATACATTTTCAGATATATTAATTTATTATAATTTTTTTTAAAATTTAAATTTTTATTATTTAAATACATCAATTTTATTTATCATATATTTTTAATTTTTAAAAATATAATAAACTTAAAGATTATAAAAATTAAATATGATGCATATATTATATATATATAATAAATGAAAATAAATTAATATAAATAAATATTTAAAAGCATATAAATTAAAAAAATTAAAATTTTAAAATGAAATAAATTAAAATACAGAGATAAAATAAAAAATATATTAAATTAAAAGAATCATAAATATATATTTTTTTGGTAATATATCATATAATATAATATGAAATATTTAATAAAATCTAATATAATTAATTTGAAAATGAGCATCTCACATTAAGGTATGAATAAATCATACGAGAGAGAATAAAAGTGTCACAAAATGATTAAATTATCACTCTATATCTTATTGTTTCAATCATGTTAACTTTAATAATAATATTATCAATATAAAATACATGGGTTAGGCCATAAACATATTAAGTAGGCCCTACTTGCATTTATTTCATTTAATCTTTCTTGATTTACGCATAAATAATGTTTGAATAATTATTTCTTTAGAACTCATTAGACGAGTTTTTGGAAAAGAGAACGCAATCGCTAGAAGAGGACAACAATAGTTATTTTCAAACTAGTAAAATTTGTTTAATTTTGTTATATGTTATAAATAATAAATATCAATTTAATTCGATTTAAAACCGTATAAATTAAATTGAATTATTTAAATTATTTTATAAAATAAATAAAATTACACCGATCAGATATAAATCTAAATAAATCAAATTAAAAATCTAAAAATATATAAATAACTAATATTATGTAAATTAAAATACATGTTCGGGTTACTATGATTTTATTATTTAATTCTATTATTTAAATAATTATGTAAAAATAAAAACTATATACTTAAACATTAAAAGGATTGATTTAATTAAATATAATATTTTAAATCTGATCAAATTCAATTTATTTGATTAATCGATATAAATTTAAATTTAATTCTATGGATTTTTCATTTTTTTCTCAGCCCTAACTATTTGTTACGATTTCACGTCGCCCGAAACCAAAGCAACCACTAGTCTAGCACTTTTCAGAATTATCAAGTAGCGCATGGTTCTATCTGTTGCTAACATGCGCCTCGACTTACCCGGCTCAGGTTAGCTTTAAAGACCCACAAAAAATTACAATTCGTTTTAGCTTGACAGCGGAAGGGAAGGTGAATCGACGGCGAAGTTTTAAACTTCCGCCATAATAAACCGATGTAAATAAAATAATCGAGCATGATTTTATAGTGTATTGTTGTTTACCTTCCGGTAGGTAGTGCCATCTTCTTCAACAGTCCAGCCAGCTTCATTGCAAAGTGCTTTAAGGACTTCATTATTATCGCAGTGTTTTGGCAGGTTATAATTACCGTACATTCTTAATCCGGCATAGATTTTTGCTGCGATCGCTCTTCTTCTCCTTTCTCTTCTTCTGTTATTCTCTCTTTCTTTCCACGTCGGCATTCTCGTCCCCGACTTCATCTTATTCCCTTTCTTATTTCACTCCAAATTTGATCAGCTAGCTCTTTCCCTTTTCCATTATTTTCTACAGGAACAAACAGGTTGATACCGGAATCGTTGGCGGTTTTTTTTGGTTGTATTATGGTTGGAATTTTCAGTGTTTGATGATGCGGTGATCAAGGTGCATGTATATATGAACTACGGGGAGCATGCTAGTTGGAGGTTTGACCTCGAAAAGGTTAAGAAATAACGAAATGGCCACTGGAGTGGAGAAAATGTAATGTTTCCAGGGATCGCGTGTGTAAGGCTTCCTGTAAAAGAGGATCGGTTGTTAATGGTGATGGCGATGGTGATGTAAAAGATTGGTTATTATCAGAGATGCGGTGTCGTTTGGTTGTTCTAAGGGTATCATGGGAATTGCAATCATGTCCTAACAAGAATTGTGAGGTGTCGTTTGTTTTTTGGTCTCTCTTATTTTGTTGATAAAAGAAGACTCGAATGGTACCATATAATGAGTTTTGAGTAGTGGCAGAAGTGGGGCTCCAATCCCGAAGCAAATTTATATGATTCTCAATGAAAGGTGGAAATGAATGAATAATAGTACCATAATCATAACTGTTGTGCATGAAAAGGATAGAAATTTATGTGATCATAAAACAAAAATTGAAAGGGAATGCTTCTCCGTGTTAATTCCTCTGACATGAATAATTAACAACCATGACCCCATTGAACAATGCAAAACTCCTGAAAAGAAAAGGGCTGGCACGGGAAGATGGCGACAGGAATGGGATACTGGCAAATGTTAAAATTGGGTACGATTGTGATATTAGTGTGATGTAACTTCGAGTATGGATCCACCGGTGAGCCCTGGATGGCTCGCAAGCATATTCAAACGATACGTATAATCCTTTCATTAGTTTACCCTTTGCTTGCTCTACTTCAAGTGTAGTGTCTTCTGGTATGCTCATATATTAAATTTAATTTTTCAAGTATAGGAAACTTGAAATGATCCTTCAAATCAGATGCAGACCATGTCATGATCATAGATTGACCTCCACCATCCAAAAGATCCTTATCTTACATTTGTCCATGTAATAAACACAGCGAGCTCCTTTTCTTGCATTGCCTTGGTTGGCTTAGAATACACAGAACCTTCCCCCATAATCCATTCGATAATTTTAATATTTTTATTTATTAAATTTCAATTTTCTTTTTCATATGATTTCAGAATTGATTTTTAATGATTTTATCATTTTAAATCAAATAATAAATGACATATTTAACTATTAATTCTGCATAGTAATTTTTTACGTAATTTTGATTTAGATTATTAGAAAATGAAAATCCTTTTAATTTTGTTGATCATTCAATCTCACTTATAATATATACTTTCAATAAATAATTCTTAACTGTCGAAAATTTATTAATAATCCCTTTTCTATTAGATTTAAAACCCTAGAAATCCACGCACTCAAAAAGATTTTTCAAAACGACAAGAAAAGCAAGTCGTTTTTTGGTTTTCTTTTTGAATTAGTTCTACGGTCTCCGGAAAATCCACGCTCAAAGCAAAAAAAAAAAAAAAAAAAAAAAAAGGAAATAATAGATAGATTGATTGTCTTATGTGATTTATATGTGGGTGGTAAAAATAACAAATTTAGTAAAGCCTTTTCTTTTTTTTTTAATTTCTTAAGTTCCAATGTTT
>CANYBF011323953.1:0-56470 GCA_948192965.1 Dalechampia spathulata | reverse complement strand
AATGTGAGATCAAATATTAATTTTATTATATAAATTTTAAATTCCATAATTTTTAATTTATATTGTAACATGAACATCATTTAATTTTTGGTCTAATTAATTGAAAATCAACTAAAAATGTTTCCATTTACTTCAAAATTGCTTTGAAATCAAAACCACAAAAGACATGATAATAACAAAATAATATGTGTTATATAAACATAAAATAATAAAAATATAAAAACATTCATGTATAAGACATTGAAAGTAGCAATTAAAAACATAAACACTTGGAATACCGAAAAATAAATCATCAGCAATTTGATTATATCAAATTTGTTTTTATACTATTTTCACTATTCCTAAAATAATTTAGAAACAAAAACATATAATTAAAATCACATACATATCTTGAGACGATAAACTTAAAATAATGATAAATGATCTTAAAAGGAAGATTGTTTCAACAAATAATACATGACGACAATCGTTTAAGGATAGAAAATTGTGTGTTTTCTATGTTTTGTGAAAAAGTATGACTATGACTGCAATTATTTTTCTAAAAAGAGAGACTAAATTTTTAAATATATTTTAAGGATAGAAAATGTAAAAAAGAAATTCCAACAGCTAAACTTTAGGAGTATTTCACACTTCACTCTTCCAACCTCTAATCAATTCTCTTAACAATCTCTCACAAAACAATAAAATAAAGGTTTAATTTCAATAAACCTCTAAACTCTACCTCTACAATTCTTGTCGAACAGAACGTAAGACTATTTGTTGCTTAAATCAATTTTCTCAATATTTATTTTAATTAAATTGAATTTATAACACAATTAATATCAACTTAATTAATCTTTTTTACTTAATACACTAAAATTATATTTCAAATTTTTGATAAAATTAAAAAATATTAATAACTAAAATTTAATGTCGTACCAATAATTGAACATATTAAATTAATAAATTTCATAACTTTTTAATAAGTAAATTTATCAAATAGCTTATACATTCAACATTTAAAAATTTTAATACTTGCAAATTTAAAATTTAAATTTTAGTACTTAATTTTCAATTTATCAAACATCATTATTGCCTAACATTAATTGGCTATCTGATGTTAGGTATATGGTTCATTGATCTTGTGTAGCAATGATCATTATGTACGTAGAAAACACAAAAAAAAAATCTCATAGAACTTTTAGAATTTGAAAGCAAATTTATAATGAAGTTTTTTGGTACACAATATTACGAATTTTGAAATTGATGGAGAGTTCATCATTCATCACTTTTAAGAATTCATATCTAGGAATTTTCTGCCTGGAGCTATTGAAATTATACTGTATCTATCTGCTTTTAGAATTCCCTTCACTTTCGTCTCGGTTGCTGACAGAAGGCAATAATTCCATACTTCCAAATTCTTGCCAGACTTCTGATTTGACTGATATGCACTCCCCCCCTGGAAAGCGAAATTGATAATGACATTTCATTCTTTAACGTATTAGGTGCAAATGAGACTCGATCTAGAATCCCACGATGGTTCCTGATCGTCATATTTGCCGGCAAACTAGGTAAACTTGCTTCTCATTTGCTCTATCAGCTTAAAGTTCACTTTCTGCTCAACCCTCAGCATAGCTAATTTTTTCCTGTAACTTCTTGTTAGCATGTGCTTTTAGGATCAACGTCTTAGATGCAAATCAAGGAGAACATCTTCAAGTGCTTGGCGATGTGCAGTGAACCAAATAATTCTCAAAACCTTAAGCAGCAACGGAACCAGTAAGTTGTTGGCTCGTCAGTTGATTGATTGACAAAATTCTACAGATGGACCATTCTTTCTATGCTATAATTTAACCATATACTGGACGGTACTTGACCCCAATATTTTTGTTTAATTTTGTCAAAATTCTTTTGCCATCCCAGCAAAAAAGAAGTGAAAGAGAGATAGCATTCTCTTGTATTCTTTTACACGGTAATTATTCTTGCTATTTAAAGAGCTATGAAATGGACGATAAGTTCAATTTTCCCAACTCAAAATGGGTGTGGCTTCTGTTCTGCTTTAGTTGTTTGAACTGAAAATAAACACAAAGCAATGAATCTAATTTTCTTTTTTCTTTTTTTTTTAAATTTTTTTTTTCCTTTTTGTTTTTTGCCACTTCATTATTTTTAGTAAGCCTGATAACACACAATAAATCTGACTTGGTCTTAAAGTTTGAGGTAAGTGAAGCAAATATAAAATGTCAAGTCAAAATCATAGTAGTCATCGTTTTTAAAACTCTTTCTGCTGCAATGATTCTTTTTGAATTTATTATCAGAATTATTTATGAATTTTATATTATCAGTGTTCCCTCTGTTTCTCTTTAATTGTTTAGTTGGCCTATTTCATTAATATTTTTTAAAAAAAATCATTTATTAATAGAAAGTTTTATTATTATGTCTTTCAAAAACATGTGAAAATTAAATTGTGGATTTTATTAGAATTGAATAATCATTTATGGCATAATGTCATGGATAATTTTATTTTTATGATTTTAAATGGTTGATACTTATGTGCTTCTTCTCCTGAATTGTGTGATGTGTTATTTTCACTATTAACATTAGTAATTTTATTCAATAGTGATTGTTATTAACATTTAATATTCAATAATTGTCATTTATATTTTAATATTTAATTATCTTGATATTGATTACGTGTTAGTAAAATTTAACATCTAATTATACTGTAAATTTTCAATTCTATCAAATACTAGCTTCACCTGAACGCTAACCAAGGTCGTGGTCGTCGTCGCATAGTTTGGACTTCAAAGAAGAAAAGGTGATGGAAGCTACCATAACCCATAGGCACATTATTTAATGTACTGAAATTGCAGAAAAAATAAATAAATTTTTATTTAATTCTATATATCAATTAAAATAATCTGTTTGATGATTTTTAATTTCTAATAAAAGAAATTTTCTTTGTAAAGTGATTCGTGTATTAATAATATATGAAGCGATTCTTGACAACTTCTAAACGGTAGGCAGCTCAAAGCGGCGCAAGGGACACACATGGCTGATCTTCAACCAGTTCAAAATGCAGGCCTTGCGGAACTTGTGGGAGCAAGGCATGGCAATGACTCCTGAACCAATTACCAGTTTGTACAGACAGATCAAACATTGACTTGCTACGGTTTCCTCACCATCAAATATCTCCGCCTCCAATGCCTCAATCGCTGATTTATTTGCTGGAATTGGCTTGGGTTCGATTTCTGATGATTCTCTTATCGCTTGCACTATCAATGATTGCAAAAGGACAGTAACTTTGTCCGGCTAGCTCCCTGACATAACTAACCCTAATCCTGTCAGGAATTGGTTGCTCGTTGATCCATGAAATTGCTTCAGTTACCTGTTGTTTTAGTTCTCCAACTTCTGTTTCATGTGCCATTGAAACAAAATCATCATGTGGTACAACAATCTGCTTGTTAATAATCACTAGAAAGGTAAGTTCCTCTGGATTCTCAGAACTTGAAACTGACTTCATCTTGCAAAGAATAACATCCAGAATTTTCCTGACAACATCATCCTGGTTTCCCAAAGAAACCCAGTTTTCTACTGGACTTCCCCTCCATTGAACATTGTCTAAAGGAAAAGGTATGTTCATCTCCGATATGATCCCGCTAAACAAATCCCATGCAGATGATGAAATTTCACCATCATCCGACATTAAAGAACAACATGGAATGACAAAAGATTGCTCTGTGATCGGGTTCTTAATTTCCGCCGGAATTCCTGGCATTGCTATACTGAAGGATTGTCTAGCATGATGCGAAACAAAGCTTGATCTGACTCTCATGTCTATGGAAACATTAGAACAAGAGAGAGAATTGTTTTTCCTGGAACCTAAGCAACAGGCTGAAACATAGACAGTGTAATTTCTGGACATTGTCAGGAATATCTGGCCGGTTGATTTGTGGGTGATGATGATTCAGGAAGAAGGCAAATAAAAACGCCAGAATCCTTATAGCCCTTTTATAGTTCCAGGGAATTCGTAATTTTCATATTGCTGATTTGATTACAAATGTCCTCAACTACTTGGAGAACATCCATTCCTGTTAGGACAAGGAATATCAAAACCGATGAGGAAATTAATTCTGAAATCAAGTATTTTACTGACTCAATTAAACTAAACATATTCGTTCGCAGGCCGCAGTTGGATTTTCCTAAAATTAAATTGAAGTACAAAGAATAACAATTTTTTTACTGAAATCAAACTAAAATTGCTAATTTTAATTGGTATATTTGCGGAGAATTAAATCAAAAATTAGCAAAAAAAAAAAAAACAAAAGCAATTCTAGTAGAGAGAAAGAGAGAGGGGTTTGAGAAATAGAGACAGATAATAAAGACAAGAGGACAACTAACACATAAGTGATTAGTTTTAGAATGATAAGTGTGAAGTTGGATGAATTATTCTCTATATTAATGTAATGTTTTACATAAATATTTTAAAACTAATATACATAAATTTATTTATATGATTTTAAATTATTATTGTCGGGGTAATAATTTATCAAAGAAAATATTAAATTTTGGATGTTATATATATTTTAAAAGAGGAAAACATCCAAACATATCATCAAAAATCATTAGTAACTGTATATTTTATAATTTAATTGAAAGTTAGCTTTTTATAAATCATCAAATTTAAAAATAATTAAAATTATAAATTAATAAATTTATGATATTAGTAGAAGAATGGGAATCAATGGATAAGGAAAGGTATAAAACACAAGCTCTAACAGGGAATCAAATTCCATTTCGATGCCCCAAAACTAACTCACATTTATTTTTATACTTCGTACGTAACAAGCACATTTTTTCAGATTTACAATTTTATTTTACTTTATTATTCTTGAACGATCATTAATAATTATTTTCACTCTGGGAATTTGATATTTAAAAAAGAAAATTGATTTCTGTGCCGTACAGCTTTCAATTAAATAATAATAATAATAATAATAAAAGGAATTTCTCCACCTAATTGCCTTTCCTTCCTTCTGAAAGAAAGAGTCTTGACGTATTTCAACGTTAACTTCCCCTTCACTCTCAATTTCACACTTTAATCCTATCCAATCATATATTATTCTTTATTTCTTTTTTATTTTTCCCATTATAAAGTAATTAACTATTTAATCTTAGATTTAAATATTAACAAGTCTAGCTCCTAAAGAAGAAATACTAATTCGGACAACAATGGCATTGATTGTAATTTTTGACAATATTTAGGGTGTTTATAAAACTCAACTTCTATATATACTAACTAATTCTGTCTATCCTCCATTCCTTCTGTTCCGTTTCTCTCTCTCTTTTCCTTGTTCACTTCGTTTCTTCCTCTCCTTTTATTCTCAATTTCTTCCTCCGCAAATCCGATTTCTTCTCTCTCTCTCTTTTTTTTTTTAAATTTTTTTACTGAAGTTATTGCCTTTTTTTTTTTTTTTTACTACCGACATTTTTTTAACTTTATTTATTATTATTTACTGGTTTTTAATTTTGTGTGCTTTTTAAAATATTTTCCGGATAAAGAAAATTGTTTATTTTAAAATTATGTGAAATATTTGTGGGATTAGATTTTTGGAGTGAGCTGACGTGGCATGCATAGATACGTCAAAAATGAGTACCAAAACGATGCGTCTACCTCCTCGTCGTATATTAACGTCAAATGATAATAATAATAATAATGCTAAGCGCAAAGAGAGAGAAGGTTTTGATTCTCTAAAGCCGACTCCACAACAATCGGCTGTTCCTCCAGCAAAATTAACCAAACTGATCTCCACACCTCAAGTCATCGGCTCGGCTAAACTATCAGAGCCGGCTTCGGCACCGCTTTCTTCTTCCAGTCAATTGTTAGCCGGATACATGGCTCATGAGTTCCTTGCCAAGGGAACACTATTCGGTCAACCGTGGGACGCAGATCGAGCCGAACGAAGCAGCTTTAGCGGCTCGGAATCCGACAAGCGGAGCCAGGAAGGTAAAGAAGCAGAGGGAAATCATAGATACGTGGAAGTATCGTGTTTGTTGAGAGGGGAAGAAGGAGGGCACATACCTGGCATATTGAATCCAAGCCAGCTCGCTCGATTCTTACAGCTGTGAATGCACTGATGGAGGAGGTTTTTTCCCTCTAACCCACGTGGGCTGATATTAATGGTCCTTCATGGTCTCCATGACAAGCATCTGCAGTGTTTTTATTTTATTTTATTTTATTGTGTTTTGGCCTTTTTGGAAAAAGGGTTGTATTTTATGTACAAATTGGATTTTCGGTTTGCAAATAACATTGCTCATAATTTTCTAATTTTATATTATTTTTTTGAAAATTAATTTATCAGAAATAGTGAATGTGGAATAGAGTGCAGCCGATCGTAGTTTAGAAAAAGCCGTTACAATGTTTGAATTGGTGGAACAAGTCGTCAAATTTAGGTAATGGATATTTATTTTGAACTGCCATCTCGTAGAAATAATTATTTGCAATCGATGCATAAATCAAAACAACCACCGTACCATGTCATGTCTTCTACTGAAATTACTTAGAGATATTGTGAAGGATGGGTGAGTAGGAAAGGAAACTACTCATTTTCACATACTAATTTTGCATTTCTCACCATCAATAATGTGCGTGGTTGAGTTAGGTAGTTGCTTACTCCTATTAAATGATCCATCACAATTTGACCTTATATTATCTTCCCCATAATGTCCTTTTTTTCAATAAAAATATCATTTTTACTATGTTATATAATCTAATCATAACAAATATGGTTGAAATACCTAACACTAAGACTTGCTTTTTTTCAAAAATAACATTTCAGACAATAATCAGAAAAACGGCGTCGTTTTTATCTATAGATTGCTTGGCGCTGCGAAACGTCATCGTTTTGTCTGGATAATAAGACCACGAAAGCGCCTGTTCCCTGCGGCTATTAACGTGTTCGTCGTTTTTGTTCAAATTGAAGCACTCCTCCATCAAATTCACTAGCATCTTGCCTGTAAAGCAAATAAAAGCCTTATTTCTTAACTGGGTTTTCCATCTCTTATGCTGCTAAGTCGAAGTAATTTCGATTGAATTTCGAAGCTTGCAACTTTTAGTACGTTGTTTTCGCCTTACAATTTTATTGTACTTATAATTCTGACCAACTTTCCATTTCAAGTAGTAGTCTTTGTTAATCGCTTGATATTGCCCAACTGTTTAAGTGAGTTTGGAATTGAGATGACCTTCTGTTAAATGTGGATCATCATTTCTGCATTTACATGGTGATTCATTTCTTCCTGTGAGTGGTTAAAGAAATGTCTTTTCTTCAAACAGTTGGCATGCCGAATTCCATTTCCTCTCTCTGTTCAGTAAATCTTGACTCAAGTTCGCTCCAGCTTTCTTCGAATTATCCAAGGAGTCCTCTTTATGCTCAAACTTTAACCACTTGTCGCCGGCGGGAATATGTCTTGCCTTCTTCTGTGCTTTCTGGGCACGGCGTAAAACCTTTTTTATGTCTTGCTGTTGGAAGGAAATCTGATTCAGAACCTGACCCTGAACATAAAACCAAGCATAAAGATGAACGTAAAACAAGTATTCCTCGTCAAAAAGCTGTAGATGATAATAAGGAAGATGAAAAACGTGGAACAATCTTCCCAACAACAATTCCACGCAAGCCAAGGCGTGGACGGAGAAGTGAAGCTGTTGCTGTTGAAGATTTTGTTCGTAATTCACTTGAACGGACATTTGAATCAATTCGACAGCAAAACCCAGAAGTGTTGGAGAATAAAGAAAGAATAATGAAGGACAGAATTGATGATGATGAGCAAGAAGACGAGGATGAAGATGGCGTGGAGAAGAAAAAGAAGATGGTAGTTGAGGAAGAAGACCCAAACTGGCCATTGGACGCTGATGTGGGTTGGGGAATCAGAGCATCAGATTATTTTCAGAAACATCCAATCAAGAATGTTGTGGGGGAAGATGGATTCGAGATTGATTGGGAAGGGGAGATAGAAGATAACTGGGTGAATGAAATTAATTGTCTGGAATGGGAGAGCTATGCTTTTCATCCGAGTCCACTTATTGTTCTCGCTTTTGAAAGATATAACAGGTAACATAAATTTATCACTTGGAATTTTCTCTTACTTGGAGCATCATTGTGCTACAATTTGAAAGCCTGCATACCGTTGTTAATGGTGTAATTCTGCTTTTTAGGCGGTTGTGCATTGTATGTTCGTTGAGGAAACTAGCACTTAGATCTTAAGTCTTAAACATGAGATAACTAGGCTGCAAATTCGATGAACTAGTTCATAAATTTAAGTGGTAGTAATTGTTTGGATATGTATGATTTACGTGGTTACTTGTAATGAATGTAAATACATCTAGTTAAACTTGATGATTAAAGTAAAGTCATGTTTACTTACTGAACTTATTTAAGCTCACAACACATAACAAATTTTAATAAGCTTGTGCCGAGCTCAAATCCATAATACATGAGTCAGGTACAAGCAAACTAAACTTCCACTTCATTCGATCCATTTGCCACCCTAGAGATGGAGCATAACGATATTGCTTTCCCTTATGCAGTTTCCACATTGGTTGAAGATATCAAGGATAACCCTTTTGTTTGTCTGCAGTTAATGAATCATAGATCGAGTGCAAACATTTGTTTTAGATGCTGAAGTCATGTGTAAACTAGGATTATTTTATATTTTCATGACATAATTAGAGACATATCAATATCCAGTAGGTCTTTACATCTTTTCTGAAAGAGTTTTTTTTCTTCTATAAATGTATAAATAAATCATGGCTGCAACTCCTATGCAGGGCAGTAGATAACTGGAAGACTCTGAAAGAGCTGGAAAAGGCGGTCAAGGTATATTGGAGCGCAAAAGATCGGCTGCCTCCGCGGGTAATTTATACTTCTTTTTCTTCTTCAGTACAAAACCTGTAAGCGTTCTTTAGACATTATGTTGCTCTTTGATTTGTTTGCTAGTATTTTAATATCATTGATCTTGAAAATTTCTGAAATCAGTCGGTGAAAATAGACGTCAATATCGAGAAAGATTTAGCATATGCTCTTAAAGTTAAACAATGCCCCCAAATTCTGTTTTTACGAGGAAACAGGATTGTTTATAGGGAGAAAGGTGAGATTTTTCCTTTCTGGGTTGATTAAAGTATCGTCCTTTCCAGCCACTATGTAGAAATAAAGTACTTTGGGCCTCTTTTTTCTTTAACATTCTACAACGATCTTGCAGATTTTCGAACTGCCGATGAGTTGGTTCAGATGATTGCACATTTCTATTATAATGCAAAGAAGCCTTCATTCGTAAATAATGCATCTCTATCTTAGTCAGGTGTCTTCTTTCTTTTGACACACAGTTTTTGGAAATGGGACCTATTGTGATATGGCATCCACTTGTTACGTTTCTATTTTTGAGCATCGGTTGATCTCTTGAAACATTTGAATATTCAGCCGGATTTAGAAGAACCATCTGCATTTGAACCTTGAGAATTTTTTTGAGTTCGAACTATCGTTTAATAATTTGTTGTTTTGTTTTCTTGGAGGTCAGAAAGTTTGGCGATTCAATTCCTTGTGTCAAATTGACTTCCCATCAGCTAAATCTTCTGTTGTATTCATTGAAGATCCCCTGGAATGCCTTCTTGACACTTTTGAAGATTCATGGGTTCTAAAGCAAAGCATTGTTTTTTTTTTTTTTTTGCTATTTTGGATTTTCATTGTTCTTTGTGTTTTAGTTAAACCCTAATCTTGAACCCTGAAATAATAATAAAAAAAAACCACAGGACATATTCTCTCTTTGAAGATGAATGTCTTTTTTATTTGAGAGGTTTAAATAAATCAATTATTTAATCATCGAGCGTGAAGTTAAAGCAAAAATCAACGTAAATAATATGTGTAGGGACTGCAACCTATCTCTAATGGCTAGAAGAGAAACAAAAATTTCTTAAAACATCAGACCGAAAATGTTGAATTCATATACATTCGAAACAAGATTCCTCTTTTTCTTTTTTGAACAAACCTGGAGAGTTGAGTATCAACTTTTATCAAGGACCAGGCCAGGAACAACCATGCAGAGTTCAGCAGCCTTTCAAACAACCTCTTAAGAACAAAATTAATATTCTTTTTTCGTCATGGATCCAGCAAAAGAAACTTATAAACAACACTAATACATGAAAAACAGAGGCAGGAGACGATCGAGTAGATCTCTTACCAACAAACTATAGAGGACAAGGACCCGTACCCTACATTTTGGATATACAAACAAAAGAAGCAAACATCAAGCAGCTGATATTCTATAATAACATGCTGCTCGATGACAGATGTATGAATGTCTTTTACCTGGCTGGTGACAGTCAGCATGAAGCCATTATCTCTCAGTCTGGAGTGTCCGGATTCCTGCAATTGACACCAGATGATTCTGGGGCGCACCTTCGATGCAGTTGGAAAAGGTAAAGGTAAGTTTTGGTCGAATACTGGATCATATATAGATTGTCAAAGTGATGACCAACATTGAAACAAATAGCTGATGGATACATATTGATTTGTCTGACAAGTCACGTTCCTTCCATTCGAAAACTTGATCAAGCTGCAAGATATATTTCCGAAGACAGCTGCAAAGACATGAGGATTACCACAACTGAGAATAGAACAATTCAAAATAATTGGTACATTGCATTCATTTTAATACAAACACATATTTCTGCAACATTGGAAGTTTAAGCCACTTGGATGCTTGAAATCTAGAAAATGAATATTTAAGAGACCAGATTGATGAGTGCGGTTTAGAATTTTGCATCTCTCGAAGAAATCAACCCTCTTTGGAAGGTAATAAAAATTTTACCTCATGGACTCAAAAGGGAGCCTCAAGTGATTCCTCCCAAACATCTGCACTTCCATTTGAAACATTCTCAACATCTTCTTCCATTGAAAGCCTGATGTACTCCCTATGTGCAAAGCGATCCCATTCAGTTAAAGTTGGATCCTCGCGCTCCTACACCCACCAGAAAAGTCCATATCATGCAATTATGGATCCAAATGAGAGAAGCTAGCATCATTCAACAAGCCCCCCTTCCTCTGGCCAAAGACTAACATACAAGCAGAGCAATGTACCTGGCGAATTAGAAATGGATCACGGCTTTCAAAAGCCACAAATTTGTTGAGATTGAAAAGAATATTGAAAACATTCCCTGAAAGCTTGCTTCCTTTCAAGTCCTGAAGTGTGATATAATCTTCTCTCTGCAAATAAAACCAAACCTACAAATAAGCCTATAACAAAAAAATATTCCCGAGTATCATGAACAAACATTTTTTTACCTGTGGTGCAATCATATCAACTATCTGGCACAGGATATCCTCGAATAGAACAGCCTCTTGGGCCATGCATTCCATACGGTGCAGCTGCTCCTCATAAAAGTATTGCATTTCATTGCGAGTCAATACACCATTTCCATCCAGATCGATGCACTTGAACCTGTAAAGACAACTTGTCAAGATTATCTGTGTACTGAGAGTATTAGTAAAACACAGTAGAGCTCATTAGTGGTAACTGGTTGTTTGGCTGTGCATAAATAGTGTGCCCCAAACCACGAGTAATTTGTTTTCACTCTGTTCTATAGAGTAGAACTACATCAATTAAAAAGATACACGTTGGCTCATAGAAAGGTACAGTAACTTTTCTGCTGATTGAATTCATTGACAGAAGTTTACCCATGAATAACTTTTGACTCTTACATATGGAAATTAAAGCAATAAACAAGAACCCTATCAACGTAAAAATATCATAGAATGGATACACTGCAATGATGATGAACTTCCCGGCATCCATAACAGTTTAGCTTTACAACCAGAAAAGTATTTGCACAGGTAAGGTCCAGCATAAGCGTGGGCACAGGAAAACTTAATTGAAAAAACATGCACGTTTTCTAGTATTACCCAGACAGCCAAAAGCCTACGGAGACCCATCACATCAATCAAGTCCACAAACCTAACTGAAACTGAGTTTTGGCATTGGACTTTCCGGCTAAATGTTGGCTATAATGTTAAAGGCCGTTTTAAGAACAACCCTACAAACATTGGCATCTTTCATTCTTCTTCCAACTATATGGGCACAGTTGGTGGGAATGAGCAAACTAGAGTAGCTACTACATAAACAGATAAAAGTCATAGATTATGAAACATTTCAAAATTTATTTAATTGTTTAACATTCCCAATAAGAAAACAAAAATGGTTAATTGGGAGGTAAAGAAAGCAAATAATACCAATACTCTATACTTGGTTCAGATGATTTGTCCTCTTCTGATAGCATAAAGTAAACAAAATCTTCATAACCCATCTTTCCTTCAAAATTGCTAGTGAATTTTCTTGGCACCTGCATACAATAGAAGCAAAAATCAAAAAAAGAATTGCACCTAATTACAAGAAATATCCCTCATACTTGAAAGAATTTAAAGTAATTTGACTCAGACTTTGGACATGAAAGCAGCAAGCAAACCAACCAACCTGGGAGAATATCCTATCCACAATCCTGTAGGTAAGGGCATGATTACCATATCTAATGAGATTCTCCTTGTCAATTAAGAAATCATGGTCTGTATCTAGCTCCCAGAACTTGCAGTATATAACATAGAAATGTTCATAAGAGAAGTACCTGAAATGAACAAAAAATGCATAAACTAATCCTCATCAATAAATCGAATAGAAAATCTTAATATAAATGAGTCTGTTCACAACCTCCTATCTTTATTCTGTTAGAAGATTATTTAAGATGCAATCAGGTCATCAGCAGATTCTTAAGTTTGAGTAGTTTCATATCAAATTGCACACAAAAGACAATTGTATAGCTCCATCGGTCAAGTAGTCATGCTCCAACAACATAAAGAAAAAATATGCATTCAATCTTTCATGCCTCGAGTCTAAACTTGCATACAATAGCAATGGTAACCATTCCTAATTTACCAATTCAGGTGAAGAGTTTGCTGCTGTACCAACCTTATGACTTTGTTAATGTCCTCTTCCTCATCTGCATGTTGCATGGCAGCAATGAGATTACTGCGTTTCAGCTCCCTGAGTGTCAGACGGCCATTTCCTGATCTATTGATATAGTAGAATATCCTGTATATGACAGTTTCAGCTGGAGAGAGAAATCAACCATTAATAGGCAAAGAAAATTCATGAATAATTACAATAACAATGAGAATAAATATAAAATAAACCACCAGAATTGCATACAAATTAACTAAATTGAATTACAATCATTTTGAATATAATAGATTTCTTAGAATTTAGAGAAGCAGTGGTGACCAAGTAATTGACGTCCCAGATCAACCCAAAATCACCACAAACCAATCTTAGAAAATAAGGCTATATAAATCAACTCAATCAACTTTCATCTATATTTGGTAAAACCTTAAGAGTTACTATTTACAACTCCTACAGCAGTGATGGAATAAAATTAAAATTCTTAAACTCAATTTCTTATATTTCAAAATGATGAAGATTGTAGAATAAACAGGTGAAATTTGGTCAATCATATTGGTACAACTGCATCCATGACTCATCTTCTCTCAAAGCTAACCGCAATATCCAATTAACAAATCAAAGTGTGAAACACCATCACTACAACTTGGTCAATGAAAAGATAAAACATCAAACAATTAGGTATATACCATATCTTTCCTGAAATTCAGGTGTGGTCTGTAAGAATTCCAATCCTGGATGGGTTGCCAAAAGTTCTTGGAGAACAGGTCTGAAGTCAGCCTGTACAAGAAGAGAAAAATAGAAAATGATGAGAAATTTCATCCGATGGCAACAGACAGCAATATGATGCTTTGGTAACCACTAACTAGCAATATCATGTTGACGTGGAAACAGAACATAGTATGTCAACAGGTGAAATAAAAAAATAATGAAGATCTCAAGACTAACCTGCGTAAGGTATCTGTGTTCTGGCAGCTTCAAAATATGGAATATGCAAGTTGTTACATCCATTGCAAGCATATTGCCATCCACCCAGTATTTGATGAACTTATCCCTGCAAGGCACGGTATAAATGAGCATATTCCAATCACCAAATCTTCAATGACAATTATATTTGAGTGCCAACAAGTTGTCCACAAGAAACTAACTTAGTTTGCCATGCGTGTATAATATCTATTACTGCCTATGTTTATCAAATTATTTTCCATTGTATCATCACCAACCATGCAATACATGTTATACAGAAAGGAATAAACTATTTTAGGTATCTATGGTACCATGCGAGTGACACCAGTAAAACCTTGTAAATACTGGTATTTTAAGCTTCAGAATGGTCAAAGTTATATTGGAAGGTAGATATTTGTAGCATAAAATGGGCACAAATCCCAACTAAAAAAGGAAGACCTAACTTTTGCTAAACACCAGTGCTGTACATCAAAAGGGTTCAGTAAAGTAAATAGCAGAGACAAAAGTCATTACTGCCAAGTGCAGAACAATATATATCGATCACCACTGATCAGTAAACTCCTACTATCAGAATTTAAGAATAAAAAGATCACCTAGTGACTAGCCCACTGCAGTCGGTATCAATCTTCCTAAACAGCAAGGAGGAGAAGAATGAGGGAACCTTGCAAACTTCCTTTGTAAAGGATTTAAAATCTGCATAACAACAGAAAAATTGTTAACCCCTCCCAAGGTGTTGTATTCCTAATCAATTCATCTTGTCATCCTGATACATGTGAGATTAAAGTAAACCAATGGTTAACTGAAAAAAGTAAGGAAGACAGGTACATAGTGTCACCAACCATTTATCTGCAAGCCATCTGGATGACTACTGAAGATGCGATCAATTCTAGAGAGACACTGTTCTTTCAGTTCATTTGCTGGTGGACGACCATTTTGAAAATAGAACTGCAAGTTCGTTAATATGTAAATATTGTGAGAACCTAATACTTAAACCTTAGAACAGACAAAACTAAGCTTCAAATGAATCTTAATTACTACAGTATCTTACAACAGAAGCTGTCAGGAGTAAGTGAAACCTGAGGTATAACTTCTCGTACTGGTCCATTAGCTAATTTCAAAGGGGAACCAAGGGAAGAAGGGCTTGTCTTCTGCTTAGACGTGCGTGGAGAACCAGATGAACTTCTTGGTGACAGGGGAGGTGTGCTGCCAGCAGGAAACATGGAAGGCAATGAATTACCCACACCAACATTTGAACTAGTGGAAATCCCAGGAATGTTAATAGGATTACCAGCATTCACATCATCGATTAACGACTTCACCTACACTCGAATGTAAACAGTTTGAAAACGTATCAGATAAAACAAACTTCGCGTGTTAGCCCATGGGAAGTGAAATAAAGGGGATGCAAAGACGGTAAAAGAGTGAATCACAATTTAGAGTAAATAACCAAATAAAAATAAAGAAAATCTCACTAACTCTTAAAATCATGACAGCTCTTAATTTAGTAACGTAGCAGATCAAATATAGCAAACAACAATTTACAACAGCTAATATAAGCTTCAGAAACTAAAAAGAAAAGATAAGGAAAAGCGAGAAAAGCGAACCAGTCGAGTTGTATGAGGAAGCGAAAGCCATTGAGAGAATAAATCGTCAGCAAGCTGAGGACTTGCTTTCAGGACAAATGGAGAAACCTCTGGAAGCTGCAATAAGTCAGTGTCTAAGTAAGAAGCACCGTCCCCACCATCACCAGCACCAGCACCAGCACCGCCAACAGTATCAATATCCATATATCTAACTTCAAAGTCACCACCTCCACCCAAAAACAAAGAACAAAAAAACCTAGCTTTTTCCCTCGATTCCCACTCAAATCATATGCCGAAACTTATACTATAATCGAATTCAGAATTCACTCCAAAAAAAAGGAGCAGTCTACCTCTTACTCACAGTGTGAAATAGCTAAATTCTCACTGCTCTTCAAAATCCCCATCAACGGAAGGAAAAGCTCTGTAAGCTTCTCAAGCAGAAACAAGAAATAAAAACCCTAACTCACTAAAGTAACTGAATACATAATTCTCAGATTAGAAATTTGGGAATTTAATTAAAAATTAAAAGGTTTGGGCGAGCTTTGAGGCTCTTATCTTCTTTATGTCTATAAATAATCAATATATTTTATTTATTTATTTATTTTATATATGCCTTTGTACGGTCTCTCTACGAAACCTTCCTAAGCGCCGTGTATTTTGACTGTGGTAAATGATTAGTCAAATCATTTTTTATTTTTACTTTTTTTTCTTCCTATTTTTAATTATTTTATTTTATTGTCCCAATAATATTTTCGATTCATTATTTTTTATTATTTATATATAAAAATTAAAATTGAATGCTATACAATAAAATTTATCTCAATTCATTTTAATAAGGCGGTTAGTAATATAATTTCTAATTTTTAATTTTATATGGTTAAATTTTAATAATTAATATTAGAATCATGACGTGATTATTAAAAAATTTTACCACGTTGGCATTTTTAATTTTAATTTTAATTTAATAATTCCAAAAATCCCTAAAAACAGTCAAATCAAATCCCTAATCCAACAATAATTACCTAATAATTTCAATAATTTCATTTTTCTAAGCGAAATATAAAGCAAAAGGCTGCAAAATTTCAAGACACTTTCCATCGATTTTCGAGTCACCAATAAAAGAAAAAAATTCTGCCACTCCTCTGCATATCTAAGCCTCTCTCGATTCCTTCGACAACCCTCAGTTTTATATTAGTAATATCGATTACCCATCTCGTAATTCAAGCTCATTACAGGATCGTTAAGATAGAAATGAGTATCTTCAGAAAGAAACCCAATCCCAGAGGTTTGATTAGCTCGTAATTCTGTTGGAAGATTTTGATTTTTGTTTTAGATTTGTGAAAAGCGACATATATAGTAAAAAACCCTGAATTGTTTCTTGGAAATTTATGATTTTACTTAATTGAATTGTGTTTTCCTGATTTTTAGTTGACTGTATTAAGTTGATTTTAAAAAAAAGATCATCTTTTTAGGATTTTTTTCCTTTATTAAATTAAATTTACTTATTGTTTTTGTTATGATTTGTTTGTTTGGATTGCAGAGACTGTTAGAGAAAGTAAGAGAGAAATGCAGCATGCTACAAGAGGTTATTATTTTTCATTCTTATTATCATTTTGTTTCTTTACGGCTTTTCTTCTTAGTTGTGTTTAGCATTGCTAATTCAAAACCCTGGATTACTCGGTTTTAGATTCTGTCATCAGCTATGATTGATTAAGTTTGTAGAGTTCGCTAAAACTTTTGAACTATAAAAGTTGGATTTAAGGTCTAATTTAAACGCCAAGCGCAAGCAAATGCTGCATGAATTTGAAGAAGTTCCTTTAAGGGCATGAATGTGGTCACTAGTGCGTCAGATTATAGCTGTGTATTGGCAAAAAAAGCTCTTTTTCGAGTAAAAATATGTGCTATATATTAAATGTCTTCGTTGGGTTTTCGCTTGATTTAGGTATAGAGAAGGAGACTGGGGCACTGCAAATAGAGGTATGCACACGATTTTCGGTGATGATCTTGTTTCTGGATTTATGCTTCAAGTTAAGATCTAAGTATTTGACAGAATCGTCATCTTGTCAGGAGAAAAAGCTCGTTGCTGAAATAAAAAGAACAGCTAAGACAGGAAATGAGGTACGTGATGTATTTTAATTTGAGTGAGATGTTTGACAACTCCAGGAACTTGAATTGTTAATTGTCCTTGATATTTTGAGATCTTCTACTTGTAGGGGTTGGAAAGAACCAACATTACCGAATATTCTTTTGTATGATCTTCAACAGTATTATACTCCTAAAACTTTTTAGTTATGTTGATTAGTGTAAATTTGATCAAACTCTCTTTTCTTCTATTTATTCTGTTCTTCCTATATAAGACTTGAAGGGCCACTGTTCTTCGCAAATTTCTGTAATTTGATGAGTCTGACTAGGTGCTTTGAAGCTTACATGATGGAGATTCTTTTTGTCTCTTATTCTAAGAAACCTAGCTGCAACTTTCTTTACAACAATCGCAAAGCATAGATAATTCATTTCAAACTGTCTTCACTCGTAAATTAGGTAACTTTTACTTGCATGGTGATACCACAAAACCAAAAACTTCTCCATCCTCATAACCTGCCACCGTTGTCTTGTAACATCAGCTGCTCATATATATATTCCTTTCCCCAATCCTTTTCATTTTGGACGTTATTCAGGCTGCAACTAGAGTTCTAGCCCGGCAACTGGTGAGGCTTAGGCAACAAATCGCTAATTTACAAGGTAGTCGTGCTCAAATACGAAGCATAGCAACCCATACACAGGTATGCTATCTAAGTGCTCACATATTAGAGAGACAAACCCTTCCCATTTCTTACTTTTTTCTTACTTTTCATTCCATTTAAATACAATTTAACGGTTCCTATCCTCTATTGCAGGCAATGCATGCCCAATCTTCAGTAGCTTCTGGTTTGAAAGGTGCTACAAAAGCGATGACATCAATGAATAAGGTATGCAAGTAGTAAACATTAGATCTTAGCTTTTGTCATGGCAGTGCTTCATATACTTCTCACTTGATGCTCTTATTTTGAAACCATAATGTAGTACATGTTATTAGCATTTTTTTGGTTCCTGATTTTTGCTTACGAATTTGCAGCAAATGGACCCCACAAAGCAAGCTAAGGTTATCAGGGAATTTCAGAAGCAGTCAGCCCAGATGGATATGACTGTAAGATCATGTTCTTACTAAAGCAGAAGTTAACAGAACAACAAGATTTCTTTTTCCCTCTTAGTTACATATTAATGGTGGTTATTGGTTGTCTTCTTGTTCATGCAGACAGAAATGATGTCTGAAGCAATAGATGATGCCTTGGATGATGATGAGGCTGAAGAGGAGACCGACGAATTGACAAATCAAGTACATTATTTCTTCTTCTTCTTTTGATAAACCCTTTTTTGGCACAGTAATGGGAATTGCAACATACAAATTGCTTTATATCTCCTTGGGACTTTACAGTTAGAAAGTTATGGTTTCTTTAATGTTTTGGCAGGTGTTGGATGAAATTGGTGTTGATGTTGCTGCACAGGTCGGTGTTAGTCGTGGCTTAATTTGAACTTTGTGTCCAGATGATTGATTGTGTTTCATTTGTTTTGCATAATTCTGACTTGAGCTTATTCAAAAAGAAAAATTGCTGACTTGAGTTAAAATTCTGCAGTTGTCAACGGCACCGAAAGGTAAAATTGCTGGAAAGAATAAAGAACATGTCAGCAGGTATTCTTCTGTCTCAATTCGGCCTGCTCTTTGTTTCACTAAATACTTAAATAAATATGATTTTTGTCTCACATATGGGTTGGATTTATAAATATAAAACTCAGTTTTTATTTTTATAAACTTCCAATTAACTTTTTTTAAAGCTAGATTACCTTGATTTAGTTCAAGTGAATAAGTATTTTCCATTTCTTATCATGAACTGGTTTATGGGTATGGAGCCTGATTATGCGCCATCAAGACAAAATGATGATGGTGCAGAAGAGGTAAAAAACATGATGATTTAACTTTTAGGTATTGGATTGGCTTTTTAATTGCCTACTGTTCATCATGTAGACAATAATTTAATAAATAATAGTGAATTTTAACCATTTAAATGATAAAAACGTGCTTGTCAAATCATTGTTCAAAAACTTTCAGTATATCAACCTATTCTGCTTGATGGGCTCAATGTTTATTTTCTTTCTTGCAGTTCTGGCATCGATGAGCTCGAGGAGAGATTGGCAGCTTTGAGGCATGCTTGAGATAACTGAAAATCAAACGTTCTATTTATATTCAGATCTTGACCATATTGGTTGACCATTCAAAGCGGTTTTATACTGTAGATATTCTCTTCTCCCATCTTTTCTTATTTAATATCCCGATGTTTTTATTGTAAAGCTTAGTAGGTTTCTGAAAGGAGGACTTGTATTGCAACAATCTTTATGTTATTTCATAACGTAATGCCGACCAGGGATCAGAGCAGAGCAAAAGCACATGCTTTCTTTGCATGCCACTGCACTCATACAATTAAAGTGAGGTTCGGCAATCGAACCGGACTACCAGATAACATAAAAGAAAAGAGAGAAGAGTATATGCATAGCGTATCTGATCATTAATGACACATAGTCCCATATGTATAAGAGAACAAAAAATGGAGTACATGAATCTTTTCTTCATGTTTCGTTACAACAATCAAGAGACTCTTCAAAGAGAATAAAGAGGACACGTCAACGAGATGACAGGTAATCTTGTTCTTAGAGAAATCAAATTGTCGGTGAAGGAAATAACAGTCATATTCCATATATGATAAATTTGCTACATAGAAAACCATTTATCTACGTGGTGGTGGCATGCAATGCTTAAGCGTACGAATCTTTCTCACTACTCGTATAGAAGTCTCATCACTTCCTAATTGAGATGAGCTCAAAGCTTCGAAGAGCATCCTCACGAGATCCTCTCGAAGTAACAGCACGAGTAGTTATGGTCTGAGATGATTTTGGTTCATAACCTGGTTGGATTCTCTGTTGAGCGGTCAGACGGCCAGTGCTTGAGAGTAATCTGCCAGAACGGCCTTCGCTGGGTTCTCCGGAAGAACTTGGTCTACCATTTGAAATGACTGCTTTTCTAGTGTTACTTCCATACCGAGATGAGCTGCGCTTCTCAGGCTCGGGTTGCTGCATGTGCCAGCCAAAAACAAGCGATTGATAAAGGATTTATTTAGAAACTAGCAAACTTGATATTGCTGAAGAAAATTGATGGGCAGTAGGCTATAAAACTTAACAAAGTAAAGCAAAGTAAAGCAAAGCAAAGTAAAGGTAGGCTATAACTCCATTGCTTTGACCCATATTTTAGATAAATGATTGGTACCGAGAGCCTTGTTGGCAAAAATTAGTGCAAAGATCAGCTTGTCCATTCGACATTTAAGATGCATGATAATACTAACATTAACTACGTTAGGATGAGCTTACATTCTCAGAAGATTTGTTTCTCAAACTTTCATGTGGACTAGAACCAGTAATCTTTCTTGTAGAAAATGCTTCAACTGCACCTGACAATCTATCTCGAATCTCTTTCCCAACTGGATGAAAATAACAAACACCAGTGAGCATTTTTTTTTTAAAAAAAAAGGTAAGATATAGGAAACATGAACGGATTCTTTCTGTTTAGTGGCATACCTGAGACTTTTTCTGTGGGTCTTTCTGCAGATGGTCCTGGATTGCATGGTTTTGCACTGGAATGCTGAAAAGAGCCAAATAGTATGATCGGTAAAACATTTAGACAACCAAAAAACTATCGTTACCAGTTCATCAGAACTCACCCTTCCTCTAGAGCTGGAACTAATCTGAGGGTACTTCAAAACCGTCCAGTCGAAAACATAGTCAAACTGATAACCTGGAGAAGGGACATCACCAAAGCCAAAGTACTATTTAATATCTATGGAAATATCCACTTAATTAGCTCGAATAAATGAAGAGAAGGCCAAGACTGACCCCTGATTAATTTTAAGTATCACATTTTATATAGTAATTCCCACTAATACCTTCTCGAATAAATAAATCTCGGAAGAGCCTCTTTAAATAGGAATAGTCTGGTTTATCTTCAAACCGCAATGATCGGCAATAGTGGAAATATGATACAAACTCAGACGGGTATGATTTACAAAGTGCCTGTTGCACAAATCCATTTATAAGTGTCTCAGAAACATAAAGTCAGATGGAGCTATGCACTCATTGGCGCTAACTATTATCTGGAATAATAGAAATTCATCATACCTCTATAGAAGTTGAAACTTTCTTTTCACTGATCTTGTCATACTTTTGCTTTTTTGTGCCAGCCTTTAACCCTTGCCAGGGAAGACTGAATTAAAGAAAATGCACAAAATGAACTAGCGAAAAGTGCAGAAAGAATCATTCAACATAAGGTTAAAATAATCAAAAGAAAAGATGAAGAGAATTCAGAAGTGTGTGGCTACTAAATATAGATACCTTCCTCTTAGAAAATACATAAGAACGTAACCAAGAGACTCCAAGTCATCCCGTCTGCCTTGTTCTGCCAGAGAAAAACGTGCGGCCCCATCATATGATGCAAATTAATCTAAGAATATGACAGCTAATTTCCTATTTATTATCACAATATCAAGTAACATCACTCACCAACTCCAAGGTGAGTATTGACACTTGCGTACCGAGCTGTGCCAGTGAGGTTCTTGTTTTCTCTGCAACAAAAGAACTTGTGATCTTTGCATGGAAAATAAAAATAAAAAATAAAAAATAAATACTCATACTGGAAGTATATTCTGGAAAAAAATGTAAATACAGAATCACATAAGGAAAAAAAAAAAGTAAATAATTATGAGTAGAAATATGTGTATGTGTTTTAAGAGAAGTTGACTGACGAAGTATGATTATGTTAACATCAGGTTTCAAATATTGCATCTCTGACCATAATTTGAGAAAGCAGCCATCAGAATTTTGGGAGAGGGATACATATACAACACTTATTATCAGAATTTTGGGAGAGGGATACGTATACAACACTTATTAACAAAGGGATGAGGGAATATTGGTCCAACGAATTAATGAAGTCATGCATTTGATAATAGCAGCTGAAAAAGTAGTTGAAGTGTAAAATATAGATCTTTTGTGCTCCAATATTAACTTCACAAGAATCCAACTCACAACATGAATTCTAATGCAAGCAAAAAAGATGCAACATTTTAAATCATTGCAAGGCACACCAAAAGAGTTTACATCTCTTCTCCTAATATGCAAGGGAGGAGAAAAGCTTAACAGTCCCAATTAAATTTCTTCCTTCCTTTACCTGGACAGATCTTATGGCTAAAGTAAACCAAATTACTGGTCTTTCTTAGAGAAAATCCTGGCCACAAGATTTGAGGACCAATAACACCTTGTATGCTAGTGTATTTATCTATTGTACAGCACAAACATGAGCAATTTACCTGTATGGGATGTGTTTGTGAGTCTGAAGATCCCGATACTTCTTTGCAAGGCCAAAATCAATGATATATACCTGTCACAGAATGATTCAAGTTACTGCAAATCACAAACTAGTGGCAATTATAATAACACTCTTAGCACGCATCTTGTGAGTTAATATCTATCCACTTCATTTAATTTGGAAAAAACATATCATGCAGAATCAGTAGCCATATGCAGGTCCAGAAGTGTGCCAAAATGACGCTGGAAAACACTGTATTCGATAATGTACCAACAAAAATGAAGAAATTGAACCATTATGAAGCATTCATGAACTAAACTTACTTGAAAGACATACCAATTATCTCTCACTTTTAAATTGACAATAATTGTGAAATGGAAAATTTTGCTATAAAAAAAATGTACATATGCTTTTACTAAGAAATGACTAAGCACGAGAACAATTACCTGATTTGCTTTGCGGCCTAGGCCCATTAAGAAGTTGTCAGGCTTAATATCACGGTGAAGAAAACCTCTAGAATGCATGTATTCAACTCTATTAATCTGATGAAGAGGACAAACGAGAAACATTACTTTCAGAGTTTAAGGAGACCATTTTAACAAAAAAAAAAAAAAACAATCACTTGCACTTACAAGTTGATCTGCAAGCATTAGTACAGTTTTCAGTGTAAATTTTCTGTTGCAATAGTTGAATAAGTCTTCCAAACTTGGCCCCAGAAGGTCAATAACCATGACATTGTAGTCAGCCTCAACTCCAAACCATTTGAGATGTGGAATTCCAGCTACAGGAGAAAAATCAGAAGAACATATTCATAAGAAGATGCTCCCAAACCATTTCAGTTTTAGTTGTCCCCAAGGAGATTTCAAAAGAATATTTAAGGAAAAAGAACTTTAAAATAGATTAAGGAGTTATAAAATCAGAAAAAGGCATCTAAACAAAAACATAATGCTCTGTCATAAATTTCAATCCTGTTCTAGAAATTCATGGAAGGTCGTTGTTTGGATGAGAGAATAGAGATCTGGAGCTTACTTCCTCCTTGAAGTAGCATATACAACTTTGACTCATAGTGAAGTTGTGGATGTTTAGTCTTCACAGATTCCTGAGATGTGTAAGAATAAAAGGTCAGAAATTGGCTGCGAGAAGAGAACAGCATAAAAATATGCAACTTGTCTACATGATTAGAACAAAAACAAAAAGAATGAGTTCACATGCTGCTTGAAATTCTTACATGTAATCAATGCTCATTAATGATAATACAAGCGGAAGCACTTTGGATACTGCTTAGATAATTGCATCAGAAAGACAAAACTCTTACCTCAGCTTCTATTCCTATTTCCTACCGGAACAAAGCATTTAACCATTCAAAAATTCTGTTCTCATATGTCAAACTCGCAAGGGACTGAAAGAATCTAGTAGCTACACTGGCTCTAGTTTTCACAAAGGTGATTTTGAATCTCAGAACAATGTATTTAGCTAAATGCATTAGAAGCACAATTAGAAGATTCATATTTTTTCACTTAAAATATGATCCAATTCAACATCCAAATGAGTTGACAGCCGATCATATAGATAAAAAAAAAATGAAAACGAAAAAAGTAGATTAATTTCTCTGACAAAAACAACAAGCACCACCGGAAAAGGAAGGAATGATAGATAACTGTGATCACAACAAAAGAAAACAAAAGAAATATAATTTTCCAAACACTGTCAATCATATCATAGACATGAAAACCGCCAAGGGATGACTTATTAACAAATTAATGAATCCTGTAAAATCCTTATGAAACTTGACAAATCATTCATTTGAAACACATCACGTACCAGCTTAACAGCAACTTCTTCTCCAGTTTGTACATTTGCTCCTGAAAATTCAAGTCAACCAAATCACCAATAACCATTATAGAAACATATATAACAAAATACTGTAGTTGAATTATTACCATCAGAAGAATGAACTAATCAAAATGTAAACAAGCAAAAAGATTGAAATCAAGAATACCCAGATAAAGCTCTCCAAAAGATCCACTTCCGATTTTCCTTCCTAGTTTAAACTTGGCACCAACTATATGGTCAATCTTTGATTTCTCCATTGTTTAGATAACACAACCCAAATCCTAAAATTTACTCTATTAACTTAGATTTGTGCCCCAATCACCCTTTTCCTTTATACAAAATCCCCAATTCAATCAAACACTCACCTCCCAAAAAAAGCTAACAGATTGACCAAATTGACTTGTTCACAGATTTTCCCTTTTTCTCCCCTTTTTAATAATGAAAAGGAACTCAACTTGTTGACAATCTGTGCAATTAACTAGCGCTAAAATTGCAAAACGGAAACCAGATAGACAAAATTGATCATGAAAATATTATAGAGAGAGGGAAAAAAAGTTTTTTTTTTCCTTAAAAAAGAGATCTTTATGACAAATCACATGATTCAATTTCAAAGAAGAAAATCGAGAGATGAAAAATTAAATTATTAAGAGAATCGATCAAAACCCTTTTGTTTAAAATGAGGGCAAGACAGAGATTGAAGCTACAATGACGAGAAAATGAAACTGCAATAACTGAAAAGGAATAGAAAAAGGGAATTATCAGACAAAATCCAAAAAAGAAGAAAGGAAAGGGGGAAAAAAGGAAAAACAGAAACGGTTAGAGAGGAAGTGATTGTTTTCCGCTGATCAGAAAACAGTAAAGCCCAAGTCATGTATGAAAATTAGGAATTTTGCTTCCATAGAACACAAGCTTTCTTGTTATTAATAAATTCTGCAATTTTTGGACTTTAAGATATGTGTAGAATTGTTCTATAAGATACACGTGACTTTTTTTTTTTTAATATATTACATAATTAATTTTTTAATCATTTAATGTTAATAGTAATTAATTATAATTAATTAGTAATATGAATGCATTCAATATATTTTACCTTCATCTAGATATTTTTTTAATATATTTAGATCAGCTGATAAATAGAGTAAGTATTGCATTAAAATCTCAAACTTGATTATATGTGAATATCACATTAAAATTTTAAATTTAATTATATATAATTTACATATTGTATAATCGATATTTCATATATCAGAAATATTATCCTGATCTAATTTTGTAGTTATAGCCAACGATTCTCATAAGCAAATGAAATTCGTGACTACCTAGAAGCAAGAGAAGTCCAGGCAGAAGCTGTGAATAAACTACCATGTTTCCATCCAAGTCCCAATGCTCCATCACCTTGGACGAGACCATAACCACGCAAAGCAGGGAACATGTTCAATATAAGTTGAGCTTGAGCGATGGAGTTTTCACTCATGGCTACCTGCATAAATGAACTGTTTCTTGCTCTAAGCTCTCTCCTCCATTGCCAGAACTTGTCATCTTCTCCATTTCGAGTTAGCTCTCTAATCGTCAAGACGTCGTTGATTTCCCTGTACAGAAGGCAATGCTCGATGCTATGTCTGGTAGAATCATCGTAGGGCAAAATTGCACCAAGTGAATCAAACATTGTTGAGTAGTAATGAAGAGAACCTACAAATCTGTCCAAGAATGACCCACCACCAAGGGAAATCTCTTGCTCAACTAATGTTATGATTCTTGGAGCTAATGCTTCGAGCAATCTGATTGTATTCTGATAAGATCCAGATCAATCATATATAGACTGTTGTAACCAATGCACGGCGAGTGTTTCACTTCTTCTTGTTGGTATCATTGACGAATCGATTTCTCCAAACTTTCTGGTGATTGGGTTGAATTCAAATGACAATCCTAGTCTTTTCGCAAAGTCGGTAAGTTGTTTCCCTGTCTCTATCAGTAACTCCATGGAAGTACCCATAGCAGTCATTCTAATATGTACTGGTGGACCTTCCATTCTCGTAGCTAGGATGTGAAACAAAGCAGGCCATTGTAAGCCTTGCATGATATCGATATCAATGACATGAACTCGATCTCGACGATGAAAAGCTTCGAGAATTGCTTGGTTAGAGGTAAAGTGCGCAAATTTAATGAAAGGGGAGACATTGTTAAACGCTTGAAAAGCAGAAAGGACAATTTTATGGTTGATGAAAGGAGAAGAGGAAATACCTAACCATGAGTTAATAACCCTAGTAGCCATGGCTCTGGCAAAATAGGCGATAACCCTTTCACCACATGAAGGGCTATAAGGAGAAGCCATTTGAGTCAGCTCAAGTAACATTCCATGAGCGTCAAAAAGATTTCCATTTGATATAGAAACCGCACATTCAAAAAGATGGGTTATTAATCTTAATCCTTGATCATCTACCTTGCTACTTCTTTCTCCATTTCCATTGATGCTTGTCTGGTTTTCAAACTCGATATTGCTCGAGTGTTGTAACTCACTTTTACCATCAAAATGATCGTCCGCCGTAGCTTTTATTACTGTGTCAGAAAAGTTATGGAGGAAAGGATTTGAGACATGCTCAACCCGGTCATAGAATTGATGATTCCTGTCCGAATTCATAATTATTTGCTTTGGAAGAGAATTGCAAGTTGGAGAAGCAGATTGAAACTCAACGCATGCAGTATTATTATAATCCCACGAGTAGTCATGGGTTTGTATTATATCAACAGTCTCATAATCAACCACTTCATATCCCCACCTCACCATTTCCAAAAACACAACTATAGTATATATATGATATCTTAGAGGAAAACAAAAGAAAAATCAGAGATTCATGGAGGAGGAGGGTGGTGGTGTGTTAAAGAGCAGAAAGTAGCATTTATAGAGGGTAAGATTAGGCAAGATCAATTATCAAATTATAATATGATAAAATTTCCATCATTTTAATGAATCAGATTAAATCTTTTAAATGAAAATATTAATTTAGAAATTTCAGCAAACCATTTCAGATAATCTTGCATGGTAAGAACCCTGCCGTATGAAAAAAAAAAAAAGAAAGAAAGAAAACTTAATGGAAGGAATAGTTTAATGCAAGAACATGTCCATGGCCGGCGTAGACATGCATATGGAAATAGACGAGTTACTTGGAGACAAAAAGAACGTCAGATTGGTGGCAATGGGGAACTCAATTGGATTTAAGATATTTTTGTTTTCCTACCAAAGCGGGAATTCAAGTTATATACACGCAGACAAGGATCAGACATTGTTTTGGTATTGGACTTGGAAAAATCGATTCACGACAACCACCCTAATAGATCTTTTTCGCAAAACAGTACCTATATATATATATAGATACATAGATAGATAAGTAAGATTAATTAGTAAATAAATCGTATATATTAATTATAACTGTCATCATGACATTAAAGGTGTTCCAACTTTGATTAAAACCGTTGCCTGGACATGACATTATCAGACAGACAAAGCTTGTCTAAAGATCGGCAGGAAGATACATAAGAAGGAAAATAATAAAAATATCAATAAAATACAAACCATTAGGTTTTATAACATATTGGATATGGAATTTGATTCTAAATAATTATTTTGATGATTAAGTTAAAAAATTAGAGAATAATAAAGTATTCATAGAAATTAAAATATAATCATATAATATATATATATGTATGTTTGATTATAATTATTTATGGGTATTAATATATAGTTATAACAACTGTAACAATTATTGCAAAGTGATTTTTACACGTTATGTCATGTAAGATAATTGATGAATAATTTATTTTAATTTTGATATTATTTATAAAATTTTAGAAGTTATTAATTTCTTAAAAAATTAATTAATATTAGAAAAAATATATACTTTGATTTTATATTTTATTCAATATACATCATAATTTAATTATGATTTAATCTTATTTATTTTTATTATAAAATAATTAATATATATCGAAAGATTTAGCAACTTTCCAAATAAAAGTCTATAAAGATATTTTACCTTTAAAATCAAGTATGCAATTTTAATCATTCTAATTTTATTAAATTATTCATTTAAATTTAGATATTAAAATCTTATAAATAATTATTTTCTTAAATAAAAACTCTTCTTATATATATTATTTAACTTTTATATAGAAGGGAGTATAATTTGATTTTTTAATATTTTACAAAAGAGGTGCTATTTTCCATTTTTTAAAAATTGTGTAATAGCCCCGAAAACTTGACCAGTTTAAAGGGTTAGAAGTCAAACTTGGTCAAGGAGTGTTAGCCTGCTGAATCTTTGCATGAAAACAGCTGTCGTGTTTACCACTACCTTGCTTTTCTGTGATTTACTAATTGAATTCTATTTATCAGAATACTATGATTAGATATTGTATTTTTATTTTTGAAAATTATAATCAATACTTGAAAAATTTTAATTATTTCTTTTGCTGATAATATGATATTATTGTGCTCTATTCCTGCATTGGAAGTATTATCACAAGGACCAGTAAACACGTCAATGTGTGCTTCCAGATCTAATTAATTAATTAAAATAGGACCGACTTTAATTTAATTATTAGTATCAAATATTGACATGAAAATGGGGATACGAGTTATTGAGAGATGGAGCTTGCACGCAAGGGCAAAGCTAAGTTGGAGACCCCCACCAATATTTGGAAATATTTTATAATGAAATGATGATTCCACGTCAACATCCATCTCAAATATATATTATTTTGGATTCACTGGAGTGTATTATCAGATTGGAGTTGGATCAAAATCCATTTAAGAAAGCAAAAATGTGGCATCATTGCAAAAATCAGGGCATATATTCATATACATCGTATCGTGTGGGTTAAAAAGAGTATATTTGTACAATATATTCAAGCCAGTGACAAAAATAAATAAATTACATTCCAGAAATAAATGGATTTAGGATCTCGCCTTCCCGTCCTGTCCTTCCCTTGTTTGCTTCCAGATTTTATAATAACCAGGAAAAACTTGCAGAGAACAATTCCTCCAGCTGCATTAAGCCAAAATAATTGCTGCTAACAACCCAGCACTTCATGAAAAGCTTTAGAGATTTGAGTAGTAGCCTCTCAAGCGTTTTCCCAACTATATGAAAGAGCGGCATAAAGAATCAAGTATAATAATATGGTTGGATCGATGGGATGGAGAATCATTGTTCGACGACGGGGTTAGAGGGTATCCTTCTGCTTTTCATTTACTTCAAGTTGAGGAGGTAAGAGATGTAGAAAACTTCCTTGAACAGACTGATCACTTGGCGTATCTGATGATTCTGAAGTCTCTGACTCTGTTTCTGCCAAAGGGTACCCAAAGTTTATTACAAGGTTAAAGAAATAACGGAGGCTTTAACACATGCTTTGAATAAATATCACAACGAAACATCCTACCGAAAAGCGACTTGACAGATGGCCTTTTTGATTTGGGGTTCTTCTTCTTCAAGTCAGCTGTTATGAGTAAACGATCGAGAAAACAAATAGATGTTAGCTATGAGTACAAGTGGAGGAAAGAAGAGAAAAAAAGAAAACACCATACGTGGAAGTACCCAGGGGGCAAAAAAAAAGAACAATGTAAAGTGATCATGCCAACTATCAGAATCATAGGGGAAACAAAGGGACACGAGCATACAACTTATCCAAGTACTTAATTTACATGATTATGACAATTATTAAAATGGGTATGGAATTTGTGCATCCATAGCTTATTAATTGAGCAAAATTGACAAAACATTTTCTGCGATATAGCCATGCACATAGCAGTTTTAATCATGCATCAAATTTTTTTTTTCTCAGAAAAGGCAGCTATATGTTTGCTCCTTTCTAATGATGTGCTTCAAGATTCGAAGAACTCATGGGAAATACTCCTAGTTCTAAAATTACGTCGGTCTCAGGAACAAAACAAGTTGCATCAGTAAATAAATAAATAAAATTACTAAAAAGATTACTGAAAAAGTGGAATGTTAAAACTGTTATTTTATGTGTTTAAGAAAGCAAGATTACCCATTCCAGGAACTTGATAATCATTCACAATTTCAAAATTCTTATATGTGTATCCCACAAAATTGAGGTCTTTCGAAGACAGCATCTGTAAAAACAAAGTCAAGAATGTCAAAAGCATAAAAAAAGAATAATAATAAACAAAGCACCAATTATCCAAGCATTAAAACGCCATTCGCGCATTTCATTCATATCATAGATAAAGACGTGCAAGTGTTTTCCACCACATGCCATTTTATTTACTCCACAACTTATCTTATGTCAGGACCATAGCACAAACCTTCACAGTACCCTACAAACTTCGATCAATATACATTTTGGTCCAGCAGCAAAATAATTCATTATTCACCAAGTGCATTACTCAGAAGTCATATCCACGTAGACTTGAATCCATCACCATGCCTCAGATTTCGATCCAACAACTTCAACCTCTCATAACGAACTTTGCATAACTCTAATGATAGAACAGAATGCTGTAGTATGATGCCCTAGATTTGGAATTCAAAGAGAATAAAGTGCATTTGCCCCCCAAAACATGGTCTTTTTCCAAATAAAATTGATGAAGAACTTCATGTCAAAATTCTTGAATAAAAAAAAAGTTACTGAGAAGTATTTTTAAATACCCCATGCTTAAGTTCTAAATCCTTTCTTATGACCCTTATGTTATATCCTGACCATAGATCGAAACACAGCAAAAAAGAAAAAAAAAGGAAAAACGGATTTACTAATTTGTTTGTTTTGAAAACGGAACTTTAGAACACTCATCACAATTCAGAAGTGTTCGCTCATGAACAGAACATTATATAATTACTAACTAGAGAAACTAGCGAAATGACAAAAACTTTAATGCTTCAGCATCATATTAGAATTGTCAACTTTCGTGAAATGAAAAAAAAAAGTTTTGAAGGACCCTTGCTGTTTCCTTGTTTCAAAGAAGACTGCAAATTGAGATAAGGTGCAGATAATAAACATTAAACTGACATGCATACTCAAACAAACCTTTCTCCATGGACCCGTTTTTGCTGAAGCATGAGTTTGGTTCTGAGACTGCTGCAAAAGAGGAAACAGAAGAAGATAGTTACGGTTGTAACATGGAAAACTAATGATTAAATCAATAAGAAACTGATACAGGTAAGTACCTCTTCGAACTTTTCAAAATTTTGAGTATCTAGTTCATCGTTGACTTCTGGGATGAATGCCGCTTCCATATGATAAAGGTTATCCCAATCAACACCGATAAACCATGGATGCGCCTGCAAAATAAAGCAGAAGGTAATTCCTTTGGTTTGCTATTTGCTTGTTTAACAATTTCAAGCATTCAGAAAAGGACACACCATACAACACCTTTATTTCATCCGCACCCTTGGATCCCAGTCTCTGGTTGACGTTACACAAGAGTTTGCTAATGACATCTTTTGCCTCTAAAGATAATCTTGCTTCTTCTGGGAATTTCAAATGAGTTCTCCAATTTACAATCTGCATAAAAAGCAATCGCAGTACAAACTTCAGGACAAGTTGTATCAAAAATGTCCTGTTCTGCCACACTGCTGGCCAAACCTTTTCTACATTCTACCTGATTATAGTTCAACTGCAACTCTTCATTATAGTACATAAATAACTAAGAAATGACTGAAATAAAAGTGACACATTTGCAAAATCAGTGGAAAGTGTTGAACAGAGACTTCAGAAACGCTCAAAGTGAGCCATGAACTTGCACGCATCAACTAAAACTCACCAGGTTTAGGGTGACAGATTAAAAGAGAAGTGAGCAAATGTTTCACTTTACCTTTCTACAAGTAGACATTGGATCTTCTGAGTAGAAGGGAGGATATCCCACGAGCATTTCATACATAATAGCACCAAGTGACCACCTGTAATTCAGAATGTCAGTCATGCCACTCTAAATTACTTTAAACAAAAGGGACATATCTAGACAATTGAGTAGGCAATAAATTGTTTCTAATATATTGTGAACAACATTTTAAGGCACTATTAGTCACAAAAATGTGATAGCGTAGAGTAATAGTAAGCATAAAGTTGCAACATAAATCACCACAGAAGGAATTGAAAATGCAAGATCCGTATGTCCCATTAGAGAAATTAAATGAGGACTCACCAATCACATTCCATCCCATAACCTTTCTTCAGCAGTACTTCTGGAGCAATATAGTCAGGTGTACCAACTGTAGAATAAGCCTGCAATGGTCACATATTGATGATCAAAAAAATCAAACCAACTCAAAGATCATAAAGCATGGTTTCAGAAATTAATATGCCAGTATAGTTACAAAGACAGACAGTAAATCAAAGTTACAGTGTGAATTTGCACTCACACACAGAATTTTTGACACAAAATTGAGTTGAAAACCTAACACTTACAAGCATTCTCCTGTTTTTCTGCCAATGCTGCAGTTGCTCCTGTTGTGTGCGCTTTGGAGGTGCTGGCCTTTCTTCATTCAGTGCAGTCCCATTAACACTGCTGTTCACTACAGAAAAATCCCCTTCTTGGATGGTGCTACAGTCTAATGGTTTACATAGCCCAAAATCAGAAAGCCTCAGGTGTCCGTATCTATCAAGTAGCAAGTTGTCGGGCTTGATATCCCTGTATAATACATAAGCAAATTTAATTTCCTGGATAGAATTTATGCAGTTCAATAAAATCAACTAAATTTCTCTAGAACAAGCCTCTGTGCATTGACGCATCATGAAATATCATCTTTTAAGCATAACAAACCTGTGAATGTAGTTGTGTTTATGGATAGATTCAATAGCTAGGACCGTTTCAGCAACATAAAACCTAGCTTCATCTTCTGTTAAAGTATCTTTTCTCATAAGTAAAGTCATCATATCTCCACCAGGTAAGTATTCCATTATAAGATACAGAAACTCCTCATCTTGAAAAGAACAATATAGTTTTACAATGCAATTGCTATCAACTTCTGCAAGTAGATTCCTTTCGGCCCTCACATGCTCAACCTATGTTCCAAACCCAACATGTGAAAATGAAAATATTTTCAAAAACCTGGACCTCAGCATCAGGTGTCAAGTCAAATAAGTGAAATGAAATATACCTGGCCTCTTCGAAGCATCTCGGATTTCTTAAGTTTTTTCATAGCATACACCTGACCAGTTGTCTTTTCCCTGCACACTCTAACCTGTCCACAAAGTAGAATTTACATCAGTTACTGAAATCAATTGATAAACTTATGGCAAACAGACCAGATTTACAGGATGTGAAACAAACAGAATAGACAATAAAACAATCAATACAACTTGATACAGAGTAGAAAATACTGTAGTTTCTTTTTCCAAGTGAAAGCTCTACCACATGCACCTTGAACTGAAATAAAATTATCTCAAATCATGTCAAAGGTTTGGCATAATTTCATTTCTTCCAAACTGCATTCTTGGAAAAGAATTCAAGTGTAGCAAACTAAAAATACTGATAATCAACTTAACAGAATTCAAATGAACCGACATTGTTAAACAAGCACTATAATATCAAATAGACAAAATAGACCAAAATAGCTAGCAACAGATTTCTTGATGATCATAGAATAGAATAAAATAAAATAAAATAGCGAATAAATAAATACCTCTCCAAAAGCACCTTTACCAATCATAGTTAACAATTCAAAATCATCAACACCCATTTTATGCCTTTGAAGACGCATATATTCAGTTTCTTTCTTCTCCAGAAATTTAAGTAAATTATTCTGATCTTCCTCTGACACATCAGCATCCGCCAATTTCTTTTCCAGAATATTCCGCCTAATTAATTATAGATTCAAAAGAAGGAAAAAAATCATAAATTAATCAAACAAAAACATGAACGAATAATTATAAACTAGGAGGAACAATTACCGTTCTCTACGTTCTTGAAGATTTTTCATTTGCTCCTTGTAATGATTTTCAATGTACTGTTTAGCTGCAGCAACTTTCTGTTTGGTTGTGTTAGATAACGATTCGTCATCTTCTGCAGGTGATTTCTGCTCATTACCGTTATTATTACTCATACTACTAATACAGTTATTCATCGATGATTCGTCGGATTTCTTTCTAGTTGTTGATCTTAGCTTCTCTCTTGGTTGAAATTTTTGAAACCAACTCCTTGCTGAATCCATTTCTCAATCCCTAACTATTTTCATTCCCTAAAATCAACTCCAATTTCACAATAACAATCAACAGACAGTAGTAATAATAATCATCATAGTAATCCTGCACATGAATTGCTTAAGACAAAAGAAATTAAAAGACGAAGACGACATCACAAAAAATTGAGATCAACGAAGAAGAAGAACCAGCAGCTGAGAAATCGGATTACCGCGAAATTTGTGATTTAATTATGTATTAATATATATTTTTTGGATTTAATAAGAAAAATGGGAAAATTTTTGTTGATTTAAGCGCGAATGTCGTTTATATATATATATGGTTTTGGTTATGAAATGTGAAGTCGAAGATTGCATGAGCTTCTATTTTTATATCTAAATTTTGATTTTTTATTTATACTATATATATATATATATATATATATATATATATATATATTGTAGTTTTTTTAAATTTACTCTAGAAGAAATAAAAGCTATAAAAATGTTTACATTAAATTAATAAAATTTAAATTTATTTCTTCACTGTAAATATGAATATTAGTAATTAAAATTAATTGAAATTTTAAAATTGTAAAAAAAATAATATATAGAATGAATAATGGTGCAAGTACTGGCAGCATAGTCCATTGCAGTCGCTGCTGGGCGGCGGCCGGTCGATTCGCTCGCCTGATGATGCTTTGAACCGACCATGCAATTTTATTTTATTTTATTTATTTATTAACTTTGATATATAATAAATTTAAATAAACTTAATAAATATAAATTATCAAATAAATTATTTATTTTTATATGATTATAAATTTATATATTGTATATGTAAAATTAAATTATTTAGACAAATTTATAATTTATTGAATTGGATTATGAATTTAAATGAATCAAATGTTATATAATTTAAATTTTATTTATTTATTAAAAAATTGAATCAAAATTCGAGTAACTGATGAATAACTTAACTTGAATTAAATTAAAATTTCTAGATGTAATATTTTATTATCCATTTTTGAAGGGAAAATTTAAAAAATTATATCCTTATATTAAGTTATTAATGGTGAGAAATTTCCTTAGGAATCTTATAAATTATTTTCACAAGGAGAGGGGCCAAAAACATTTATAGAAAGTTGGCTGAATAAGATATTGATTGGTAATTAATGAGGTTTGAGATTGCATTTAATCATGGTTTGTTATTTCTTTAAAGGCTTATATGGACCGTAAGAGTTTTATATATATATATATATATATATATATAAATTTATAATAATTTTATAAAATTAGATAAAGTATTATAATTAAATGCTCTTTGAGCATTAATGTTCAGTTCAGGCTTAATCTTGTGTGTTTTTTCTGTCATATTTAAAATATATATTTAGTAATTCAAAAAAAATATTAATGAAAAAATTAAAACTTGATACTTACTAATCGTACCCATTAAAGGTGTGTAATTATTTATATTTTTGGAATATAAGAAAGAGTAATTTAATTAATTTATAATTAATTTCCATAAAAATAGTATTCCGTTGATAATGTGATTAATGGAAATGTTGTTGTCAAGTGAGTGGTTGGATGGGAGGTTGGAGAGATATAGATGTCATAAAATGGAAAGGGGAGTAAAAGAAAATAGAATCCATCTGTTTGGCATGAAAAAGAAGGTAGAAGCTTTCCCTCTCAAATGCCACCTTTAATGTCTTCTACTCCACAACACAGCGGAGGCTTGAAATTTGTGGGTTCTAAGTATAACCACACTTACCAACCTCTGCATTTCAATTTTCATTTCCTTTGATTTTCAGGGTCACCTCACCCAACTTCATCTTTTCTGTGGAGATCATTTCACCCTTTTTGTTTTCTTTTTTTGAAAGTAAGTTTTTATTCTTCTGATGGTGGGAATGAAAATCAATTCATTATTCAGAAAAGTAAATTCAAATTCTATCATATGATTATAAAATCATTAATAATACAATAGCACGTATTAATTTTTAATAAATGTTTATCATCCATTGAGTTTATATTGATCAAGACATAATTATTATTAATCATTAATATGTAAAACATGAAAAAGATATACCAAAAAGAAATTGACATTTAGGGACTGGTACAAGTAATTACATTAACCGAACTATTTCTTTGTGTACTAAACAACATTTCTTCGTGGGGAATATGATTGGAATTTGTATATATCATCCTTCTCAGGAATTTCTGCATCTTTAGAACAAATATGCAGGTATATTACGGGTTTTCTCCAATATAATTATTCATGGGAAGCCCTCACTAACAGGATATAATACTCTCTGGCTTTTCGTCTGCTAAAAGAATGATGACTTCATTGTTATAATTTTCCCATTTTCTTATATTTAGACTGGAAGTTGAAGTTGAAGCGCGATGTAAAAGGAAGATCAACGGTAATAAGCCATATGTCTCGATGACATAAAAGGAGAAGTAGTACCAAATGATGAAGTCTTTTGATTCTGAGGAGGAGGCTTTACTGGTTTCTTTTTCTCCTGCTTGGTTTCTGATCGGAGCCAGGATTCTACGACAGAAAGCAGATTGGTAGAACTTTCCAACTCATGAACTTCTGTCAACTTCTCCGATCTTCTCAATTCACCATCCTGGATGTATGCCAGATGAGTCGCCCATGTTTCCAACCCATCAAAAATATGAGTTGCATATACAATTGTAGCTCCTCTCTGCAATCGATAAAATGGCATCAGAGGAATGCACTTATAATAGGTTCATGCTGTGAGAAGCTGCTGCTAGAGGGAACTCTCATTTCAAGTCTTAAGACAAAAATTTAAGAGTATGTCTGGTTCAAGTACATTTTGTAAACTTTGTGAAGTTAATTTGTAGATCTTAAGCAAACGTGACTGGTTAAATTTTAAAGTTTTTATATTACAATTATTGATGAAAATTTTTTTTGCCAATGAATATTCATTCGAAAATGGAATTACTTCCTCAAAAGATTCTTCCAAACAATACTTAACTGGAAAAAAGAACAAATTTCCTACGACTTTACTGAAGAAGCAAAAAAAATGTTTCATATTTGACACGCAAAGTCCATGCTACACAGACATCTCTTTTTGCCATAAAATTCCAATCGAGATTTGCAACTCCTAGATTTTGTTCAGATCAATTCTTTTGAGGAATTCATTTCATTTACAAACGAATCCAGTGAACCGCTTCTATATCAAAGATTCATTTAAATCAAACACATTTACTTAAGATCTGCAAATGAATTTCAACTATTGTGAAATTCATTTAAACCAAACACTACCTTAAGCTAATTCACTCATGTCCTCTTTAGTCCTTTATTGCCTGTACAGATATATCTAGCATGTGAATGTTAATCTTGCGAAAACGAGGAAATTATACCTGATCGCATTCTTCTTTGAAGAACTGGAGCAAATCCATCCTCGCAACAACATCCAGGTCAACCGTGACTTCATCTAATAGAAGGACCTGCAATATAAAATCCCGAATCCTTGGAAGTGAGAAAAATGAAATGCTAAAATCAATTAAGAACATCTTCAACATAAGAGGTCCTAATATGCTGACTGAGGCGCTAAAGCTGACAACCGGGCAACTATTTCTGGCTTGCATTAAGTCAGCAGATTGGTTGGTGTCCAAGGTAAAAAAATTCAACTAGTTGATAGGTCAAGTCTTACAAGTTGAATTTGCTTGAATAGCCAAACCAGCAAAAGAGTACGAAGTATTTCTGAATGCATGTAACAGTGCAAAAAAAGAAAAATACAGTTTAACATTGCAACGAGGAAAAGGGAAAAAAAAAACGCCAAAGATACATGCATTCGTAGATAAAAGAAGTGGTTTTGCGCTGCATCAAGAAGTAACTTCAAAACCACCCAACCTAGCTCCAATAAACACACAACACAGGATTTGCTCAATCAAGTGACATGGTTACCTTAAATGGAACAAGAAGGCCCATGCAGATCTGGACGCGACGCCGCTGACCATCAGATACCTTATGCATACGCCATTCAAGATCAATATCAAGCAATGCAATCAATTTTTCTCTTCTATCAGGATCCACATTTTCAACTGCCCATAAAAGCAAGCAAGCAAAAAATCTGAATTTGTGTAGAACATCCGACATATTGTGCATTGAAAGAATGAGCAACAAGCATCGCAATCATTACCTCCAAATATCATGTGTTCTGCTGAAAAATCTCCCTGGAGTGGAACCTCCCCCTGGATGTTTGGAAATATGTACGGATTTACTCAAGGTTCATAGAATGCATTCGAAAGACATAACTATTTCAAAACTCTAAACTATAAATATTATAAGATTATATAATAGAACATAAAGAAATATGACACATGCTTCATCCAGTTGTATTTCTAGGATGGAAAGCCCACGCCAATTCCCATAGTTAATGCTCTAATTGCTTTTAAAATGTTTTAGCGTCTAGATTTTTAATGCAGGATCGTGATTTAACAGTCACTGACGTAATATCAACAATAGACAGAATTCATTTTAAATTTCAGCAGATCTATTTTTTCTGAAAAGGTAACAATTAACCACCTAATGTAAGCTATAATTATGAGGGAGATTAACAAAATATTCTTCTTCTTTCTTATCTTTTCATTTCTCTTCAACATTGATTCAAAATCCAAATTTACAAAGGAAACTTCTTCAAGTACATTGCTGTTAAAATCTCAAAGAATTTTATTGCATCATGTAGGTAAATTGTCAAGATCCAATAGCAGAATGACATAGTGGGATTATTAATACTTTCAAGATAGTTAACTTCCATACCTGATAGCTTTATAAACACCCACAATTCGTATAGAACAGTAGCTAACAAACAAATGATCGTTGCCAAACCAAAAATTAATTCGTGAACTAAAATTTGGCTAAAGCTGATGATCCAATCAAACTGAACGTTTGTTAAAAAAAAATCAAACTAAACTTTGCTAATGCATTTACATTTCAATCATATATACAATCTAACGTTCAAGCTACGATCTGTCCAGTTCAAAGTTAATAAAGAATGATAAATTTTTAGAAAAGAGCGAAAATACTCACAGCAGAACCCACGGTTTTACTCCAAGAGCCACCTAAATAAGCCAAATCACCATTACAAACAAGTTTAGTATCATGAAAAGCCGAGCGATTCAATACCCTCACTACTTCCGTTCCTCCTACCATATGCTTTCCCGCCATTATCTTCAATAGAGTCGTTTTACCTGCATCAATATAAACAAACATAAAATTTTAAGCTAACTTAAACCTCAACAAAAATAAATAAACAAAAAATTAGATTAAAAATTCTTTCAAGTACCAGATCCATTAGCACCAACGAGGAGGCAGCGAGATCCAGGAGGCAAGTTCAAATTGAAATCGTAGAATAACGGAGATTTTCCTTCGTATGCAAACTGCATACCTCTGACGCTTATAGTGTCTCCTTCCCCTTGCAGTTTACCGGCCATTTCTGCTTTCTTCTTGCTCTTTTTCCCCTTGCTCAATTCTGCACTAGCTGAATTTAAAATGTTAAACGGCGACGGTTGTGGTTACGGTGGTGGTAGTAACGGTGTCCACGTCTACAATCTATTCTCTTCGGCCAGTATACTGTTAACATGGTAGGTGGGGTGGGGTGGGGTTGTTGGGAGTCTTCACCAGCACACGTGAGTGTTCGGAAAAACTTACCGATTAACGGTTGACGTATTCGGTAAATTTTGGTAAACAAACGGAAACGGGCCAAGAGTACCGTTTTACAAATTAAGGAGTAGAATATTTTTCTATCCCTCCGTTCCGTTACGGTGGTTTCAAAATATAATCTATTTATTAGTTAATATGTACTTTTATTTATTTATCTTAAAAATTAAGAGATAATTAATGATAAAATAAAATTTTCTTTCATAAAGTAGAATAATTAATATTTTTAAATTTTTATAAAAGTTAAAATGTATCTATTAATTTGACATGGAATAATTTTTTAAAAAAATATTATCCAATAAAAATATAAAAAAATGAAAATCTCATATGGCTTTCTTTGACAGGCCCAAGCCAGCTCAGCCCACCTGCTTGGCGTCATGTATATAAAAACTTTGCACCTGATGGGTATTAAATTAGAAGATTAGGGGTAAATATGGGATTTGAACGTTATAATAGAAAACCAGTAAACTACACTAGTTAGCTCAGTCAGTGGCGAGACAGACAGTACTAACGACTAATCTCACGAAGCATTACGTGCACGTACGGCCGTCTCTCACTTGCTGGATCTGTCAAAACCCTAGCTCTTTCAGTGTCTTCTGCTTGTAATTGTTAAACATGTTGATTAATGCGGAATGTATGATGTGTGTGTTTGGTCAAAGTGCAGGAATGGCCAGGAGGAGTAGCAATGTAGTAGGATTTCTGGTGCTGCTCCTTGTAGCATCGATCTGCTTAGCTTCTTCCTCTGAGTCTTCTATCTTTCATCCTATCTCTGATTCTCATCGATCTGCGGCATTGCAGCTATTCACTCCGATCGATGGATTGTTTGGCAGGTTGTTGTTATCTTTGAATGATTACTTGATAATATTAGAGTTTTATCAATTGTCAAATTAGTTCTTTTTAGTGTGATAGTTATTAGTTCGAGTTTTTAGTCTTAGTTATTAGTTTCCAGTTTTGACTATGACACTAGATATTAATTTTAGCTGTTTTATGGTCCCATCGCAAGGTTGAATTTTATTTTTCTCAGCTGCTGATGCTCATTTATGGAACATCAGATACTGAACTTTGATTTGGGTTTTGCTGCTTGTCTGGTTACTGGCAAAAAAATTGGAAAGTTTTGCATATTATTATTTGTTTATTTGTGTTTACAAATATAGTTTATCGGTCATTTTATCTCTAGTATCATTTTCTAAAACTAGATGATATGATATATCAACAGTTTGGAAGAAACATATGAGGCACTTCGTACGTTTGAGGTTCTTGGAATTGATAAGAAGTTCGACATACTTGTCCCAGCATGCCACTCTGTAATGGAAATTCTTAGGTCTTCATCTTCAGCTTCCCAGGATCTATTCTTTGCGCTAAAAGTGAATGGATTATTAATTTGTGAGGTCAATGAGGATGTTCTTGAGGTATTCTTACATGCTCCATTTTTTTGGCCATTTTTCAGATCGGACGCGTACCGTCTGCTTTGGAACTATTAAAGCATGTTATATTTTCTTAGTCTGGCATCGACATGTGTTTTTTTTTTTTTTTCAATTTTTTAAAGGGTGTCGTCTCCAAACTTCAAGCTGCAGTCAGAAGTGCAAGTTCATTGCACGACTTTTACCACTCCATAAGAAGTTTGGCACTTATCAAGGTAAGTAATGCATTGGTATATGAATTAGATGTTATGTTTGTCCGGCATTAGCGAGTCAACTTTGATTTTCTTGTAGGAGAGAGAACATTTTTCATTTACATTTCTCTTTCTTTTTCCTATGGAAAGTTGTGCTGTTTTTAGGTTGGAACCCTGATAAGCAATAGGATTCAACTGCAGTTCTAAAAATTTTCAGTGTCATTGTTGTCAAATGATCCATCTGTGGTGTTAACCATTGCTTTTATGTGCAGTTAAAGGCCTTCCCTAATCTTGTCGTGTTTTATGTTGCCCAATTAATCGTGTGCAGGATCAATTTTCTAAAAATGATCTACACCTTGGAGATGCTGAAGGAATTTTTCGATCCATCAAGGTTGGTAGTAATTGGCACAATTATGGCATTGACAAATAGGCTTAGGTGCAGGCTGCTCTCCGCTTGAACTCTCCATATATGTGTCCTAGACTCCTTCTGGTCCTAGTTGAAACAGCCTTATTTGTGTTGGCTAAGTATTGCTTTTGTTTCTTGGTTAACCTAAGACTTCAGATTTTCATTTGTGACACACCATGGCTGTTATTATTCTTTTTTTTTCACCAATTCTACTCTATGTCTAAGTTTCTTTACTAATTATTTGCAGGCTTTGAGCCAGAGTGATGGAAAATGGCGATATAGTATTAACAATCCTGAATCTAGTACCTTTGCTACAGGTAATCTCCTTTGTTGTGTGGCACACAATGCTAACTATACAAACGCTTTTTACAGCTTTACAGAGTTCCATAACTGTGTCGTAAAATGCATGAGCATAATTTCTTTTTAAGCAAATCTTCTTCTTCTAGTTTTGCAAACTTGTGAACTATAACGCAATACGGTAATGGACATGTATATGGGGGAGATATATTGGTGTTTTAATGATGCCAGAAGTTTAACACATTACAGAAACAACAACGTCATGTCAGTTGTTGGTTTGTAACCATTTAAGTGATCAAATTTGTTTCAGGTTTAGCGCTTGAAGCTCTCGCTGGAGTGGTTTCATTATCATCTTCTGAGATTGATCAGTCTCTGGTAAATTAATTAGATATAACTTTGGTCCAGTTGGGCCTTGATCTTTGTGTTAGAAGCTCCATTGTCATTCACAACTTATTGGTATTCAAATGGCTTTTGTCACTTGCTAGATTGGTAAATTAAATGCTATATTGGTGTTATATGGATAAATGCTTTGGTCAGAATCCTCGTCTAAGATAGTGAATGATGGCTTCTGGGATTTGCTTAACTTGATCACATGATGTATCTCAATTTACATGGTACATGCATAGCCTGTGTGAACCTCATATCCTACCGGATGATTTTTCAAATTTGAACCTCCATAGCATTAACCTGCTCCTATCTGATGTTTTGATATATCATTTTAGCTGTGAAACTAATAGCTGTCACTTATTACATGTAATTGGTGTTTATCAGCCCTCCACTCTTTATCTATGCCTTCTTATATTTGGCTCAGTGCTACGGTCTCATTTGCTAGCTCGGTTTAGGTTTTTACAGATGTTCGTTTGTTGGTCTGACCAGTTATATGTATTTCCATTAAAATCTTGATGGTTTGTAATAAATGGTTTTGTTGTGAAATTCGTGCTTGTGTACTTCATTGCTTTAATGTGGTTCTATCTGCTGCTGAAAATGTCATGACAGTTATTTTTTCTCCTTGGGACAGATTGGTACGACTAAAAATGATATACTGAAGCTTTTTGACAACATTGAGAAGTATGGTATGTTTTTAATATCTTGGCACGGAGGGTTGGTTTTCTTGATTATAAAATAACGCCTCTGTATGTACGGCTTTTGTTAGAAAATGGTTATGTTTATGGTTAATTTGCTTGAAGAATCATGGGAATTTAACTATAGCACTACTTATATTCCCACTGGAAAACAAAATGAGTTTTGAGATCGAGTAAGAGCTGCCGTATTGGATCCTATGGGTATGGCTACAGTGCTGAGATATCTACCCACCTTATTTGTTTATTTTTTTAGTCGCGGTGATGCTTGGCTGATAGGAACTGGCATTTGCTCTGGTAAAAGAAGATATTGGCTTAGGCTGCTTCTAGTTGATTTTTATGTGTCAAGATAATGAGATACCTTGTGGGACCTAATGGCATGACCTGATACCATTTTGATTCTCTGCTTTGGTTCCTCTGTGTTTATGTGACATGGTTTCAATTTCTAATAAAAGCTTGGCGATTTGATTTGGTTGTCATCAAATTTTACATTTCATCCTTTTCTTGCTTAGTTTCATCTCCTTATTGCAGATGATGGGGCCTTTTATTTTGATGAGAAGTTGTTTGATGCGCAAGAACGTCAAGGTCCTCTTTCAGCTACATCATCTGTCATTAGAGGATTAACAGCATTTGCGGATGTGACCTCAGGAAGCTTCAATGTCAGTTGAGAGTTCTTTAATTTCAATTTTTTCTCTGCGAATTTTCTTCGTAAAATGCTTTGATTCCTTTGCTTTGAGTTTCAGATTCCAAGCGACAAAATTTTAGGTTTGGCAAAGTTTTTCCTCGGTATTGGAATTCCTGGTGATGCGAAAGACTTATTTAACCAAGTAGACTCCTTGGCTTACCTGGAGAGCAACAGGCAAGTGTTCTTTTGACATTTTTTATCTAGTGATTTTTCGCCCTTCATAAATGTCTGATCATTCATCGCAATTGTAACTCTTCCTGACTGCTTTGTTTTGAGACATACGAAGAGATTGATCAATTACACCACAGTAACATAACTTTTTATAACAAAATTTCCGAAAGTTACAAGAAACTTGTGGAACATGCCATTGTTCTTTGGTTTGTTTGCTTTGAAGGTTTATAGTACATGGAAACTGAAATGCACTTTGATGATTCTTAAAAATTTTGTTTTGTCATTATTAAAACTCTTGGATTATACTACAAAATTGTGTAACAGATTGTATTCTTCTTAAAGAAGCTGAGGTTTTGTTTGGTTGTAGAAAACATTTTCCTGTTTTCCCTTCTTGTATTCAGAAATTTCTTCTTCTAAATAAAAAACTGAAATAACTGAAAATTATATTTATTTGTTTAATTTCCCATTTTCTAATTTATCAAATTTAATATTATGTACAAAATTCTTTATTTTACTTTCTTATTCAAAAATACAGTTCAATTAAAGATACATTTTAGAGTATGAATATGTTTGTAAGAAATAGAAAAATGATTTTATAAAATGTATTTATTTAGTTTTAAATGATATTACATAAAAATAATAGTTGAATGCATTAATTCCAAAATACTTAATTTACATGTAAAATGGATTTATTCCAATTGATAGGAAAAAAAAAAACTATTCAATGTAATGAAATGGCTAAATGACAAAAAAATCTTAACTTACATGCTTTTTGCTATTCTGAAAAAACCTTTTAAAATTGTCACCATGATTGTAAAATTGGTCGTAATTCTAACCAATTTTCAAGTTCAGTCAGAATTGAATGTGAAATTATGCTTGACATCTTTAAATCATCAGATATAAATCTAAATGATATTTAACAATAATCAAAGTTTATGATCCAACTGAATTTGAAATGTAATATGTATTGTATTCTATTTTATAAATATGAAAGTTGGCTAGAATTGTAACTAAATTTGATTTCTTGGCTATTTGAATTTTAAAAGGTTTGACCAAAATAGGAAAAATATATAAAGGTTTGGAATTTTTTACCATATGGTCAAATAAACTTTCTTGTTTTTCTTATTACAATAAAATAAAATCATTGCCGTTAAGGTTTCAAATCAAAGATCATGCTATAAAACTAAGATTGATTTGCCAACTTGACTGTATCTATGATTATAAATTATTCATAGAAGAGGAAAACTGCATGGTTGGTGGGGTTTGAAGGTGACTCAAATAAGTTTGGCAGCTCTGAGTTTCTGAGAGGCATTGTTTCATCTCAAAGGAAACCATGGAATGCATAAATTTCAAAATTTTGGGAAGCTATTTGGGAATTTTTTAGTCTTGAATCTTTATATTGTACCTAAATGTCAAATTTCGAATTTCAAATTTCTATTTGTTGAAATAATTTTCTGGAGAACACAGGTTTAGTTTTCCACAACTATCACCGATGTTTTCCTTCCTGTTGTAGGATTTCCATTCCCTTGATTTTATCACTTCCAGCGACAGTGCTTTCATTGACAAAGAAGAGCACGCTTAAGGTATGTTGTTACGTACAAGATAAAAGACTAAATGGACCTTTTCAAAGTATACTCATTTTACATGCCCCATTAGAATTTCTTTTTACCTCTTATCTGGAATTATATGATAATTTATGCCTGGTAATAATCATGTTTACTTTAGATGCACCGACTTGTATGATATTCTACAGTTTTATGCCTATCCTCCTACTGATTGAAAATGATTACGAGTTTTTTTTATAAATTTATTCAGGTTAAGGTGAGCACGGTGCTTGGTTCAAATGCTCCTCCGCTGATAGTGACGCTTGTAAGAGTTTTCGGTTCTGGTACGAAAGAAACTTCCATTATTGAGAACCAGGTGCGCAATTCCTCAATTTTGGCCAGTTGTTTGGTGCAGTTTTATTCTCTTATCTTACCTTCTGCTCTTCTGTTCTCCACTGACTAGTGGAATTGCCTATTTAAACTAAATACATTTGGTTGTTTTTATGGTTTAGGAACTCAAATATGACCATGAAAATTCAGTCTATTTCTTGGATGCTCTGCCAATGGGTATTGATATTGGAAAATACACTTTTGTTTTTGAGGTATTCTCATTCTGTTTTTGCCTATTGGATGTTTTCTTTATCAGTCTTGCCATCCTAACATTATCAACAATTGTTGCAGCCTCTGCATCATGAGGACGCCCATAAAGGTGTTTATGTGACGGGAGGCCAAACACAGGTTCCAATATTTATTACGGGAGTTATCAAAATTGACAATTATGGAATTGAAGTGCTTGAAAGTGATCTTGGAGTCGTAGAAACTCACGGAAAGTATGTGTACATCCTTGAGCATATTTTGCCTATGCTTTCTGCTTGTATAGAAATTGTTATGTTGGATGCTTGTTCTTTTGACATGTCGAAATGTGTTTATTCATTTTACAGATTGTTTCATCTCAATGCATAACTATAGTTCGGTGACTAGTTCCTGGATCCATGCAGGCTAGATTTAGCAGGAGAAAATCCTGTATCATTATCAGCGAACCACCTCCAGAAGTTGCGCCTTTCTTTTGATTTGACTACTCCCCTTAGCCATGCTTTTAAGCCGCATCAGGTTTGCAAGTCTCTCTGTCTACATCTTTTGTTGCATTGTTTGAAACTTCGATTGTTGAGATTTTCTTGGTTTGCAGGCAATGCTTAAGTTGACACATGAAACTAAGGTTGAGCATATCTTTGTTGTGGGCAGCTCTGGAAAGAAGTTTGAAATTATTCTGGTAACGTTTCTTTAATTTAGTTTAGTTCCTTTACATCCTCTGTCTCCTTTTCTCATAGTTAGTTCTTCAGATGCAACCTGCTTTTTTGAGAGAAAGTAACCTGTGGCAGTTGAATTGCTGTTTGCTTAATTTGCTGAAGAATTGGGGGCTAGTGCCAATACAGCATTTTGAGCGTGCAATTAAAAGCAGATAGATTTTTTTTTCATCCTGTAGCACTGGTAAACACTGCATGAATTGATCGCTGTATTTAGATCATTAATCAATGAAGCCCTCTTGGGCATGGAAATTTACTTAATGAAGAGTTCTTGTATACATGTGCAACTACTTCCGACACTTGAGCATTGGAAATTAAGCTGGAAAAATAGTTCTGTAAAAAGGAAAATAAAAAAGAGCTGGATTATAAACATACTTGTCCAACACCTTTTGACACATGAGATTTCAATTTTAAATCTGAGGGTCCTTGATAATCTTAGTTGCTCGATGAGAATGGTTGTTTTAATTGCTTGTTTGGTTAAAGTTCTGATCTAGTCTTTTCTTGCTTCATGATATATGTGACTGTATTTAATACCTCTTTTCCGGTGCCTCTTTGTTGGTTGCTTGCAAACAAACTTTTGAGATTTCTTTTTTTTGATGCTTTGAGATATTTTTCCTTAGGATTTTCTTGGACTGGTTGAGAAATTTTTCTATCTTTCTGGTAGATATAACATCCAGCTTACAGTTGGTGACGCTGTCATGGTAAGTTTCCCTTTCTTTAACCTTATCTTTTCAAGATTTCTTGCTTCTGGCTGCACATCCTAATTTACAAAATTCTGTCGTCTGTTTCAGGAGAATCCTTTTCTGAAGGCCGTTGCTCACGTTGACCTAGACCTACCAGAAGCACCGGAGAAGGCAGCTCGTCCGCCTCCACAGCCCATTGAAACATACTCGAGATATGGTCCAAAGGCAGAGATAAGCCACATATTCAGAGCACCAGAAAAGCGCCCACCAAAGGAGCTCTCTCTCATTTTCTTGGGTCTTACACTTGTACCGTTTATTGGACTCATAATTGGGGTAAAGTCTTATGCTTTAACATTTAACAACCCCTTGGGATTACATTCATTTTCATGAATCTTTGATTTGCTTATGGTGTTTTAGTAATGAATCGATGAATAGTATTGCATTTCTGTGTTTGGATTATTTTTTATTCATTAGAAGATACAATGATCAATGAATAATGGACCATACCAGAAAGGGCGCTATTTGGAAGGATTCAAACCTCGAACTTCCTCTTATTTTTAAAGTGAATGATTAACTAGACTGTCTAGTTGATTTCAACAAATAAAATATTGCCTCAATAAGGAGAGAGTTGGAATATCAAGTGGTGTTTTGTCTTTTTCAATCTTTGTATTCAAGTTTCTTTGGCATGCTATTTTAAGTTCTCTAGGCTACATACAGAATTGCAATGAGTGGCATTTCTTTAACATGTTTTCGTTCTTGTACAGCTATTATGTCTAGGGGTGAACCTCAAGAACTTTCCTTCTTCACCTCTCCCAGCTACGTTTGCCTTCCTATTCCATATTGGAATTGCAGCCGTTCTGTTCCTCTACGTGTTTTTCTGGCTGAAGGTCAGGTTTTGATTCGGTCTGTTTACTCATATTTCTTTGATAAATGCGCAGTAGTAATTATATCCTAGATCAATGATTTCATGTGAGATATATGGGTGGAATGATGACGCAACAAGAAAGAAACATGTGACATACAAAAAGAAAAAGATCAACTCATACATGGATGAGTTATGAAAAAAAAAAGATGGGAAATAAAAGAAAAAAAAAAGTTCACCGTTCCAGGACATAATTTATCGGGGTGACATAAGTTAATATTACCATGTTTGTTTGATTTCCTGTACTGAATTATATTTGCATTCCATACTCTATATCCTACTTGCCAAGTTATATTAATGCAGCTTTTCTTTTTTGAACAGTTGGATCTTTTCACAACATTGAAAACACTTGGTTTATTGGGAGTTTTCTTGATGGTAGTCGGACACAGAATCCTTTCGCACCTGGCAGCAACTTCATCCAAGTTAAAATCTGCTTGAAACCCATCAAAATCCATAATTATTAAACAAATAGTTTACTCAATTTTGTAGGTTGTTTATGTGAAGGGAACCCATGTAACCCTTTCTTAGATATATTATTATTAGTTCACGATAAAAGAGGAAATAAGGGAAAAAAAAAAAACTATTTGTGCTAATGGCCATAGGTCAATGATCGAAGAGATCATTATTTATCCAGTGATATTGCCCCCTCAAATGATTTATGCAAATTCTAGCATAAAATTTTCCCTAATGTATCGTATGGAAAAAAACCGGATACTGATTTATTATTTCAAAAATACGTTAATTTCTCACTTTTGGGGCAAGCCTCTATTCTTTGGGTGTTTCTTTGGTTTATAGGATCTATTTTCTTGAAACTTTTCCTCAACTTTTATTGAACATGAATTCTTATTACTTTTCTTCAGCATGAATTCTTATATTTTTATTTATATTTCAAAACGATTTGACTATTAACAATTAACTTGTCGTTTTTCTATAAACCAAACTATTAACTTATTTTTATTGTTAAATTCCATTGTAATTTCAATTTGTTTATCTTTTTGTTTTTCGTTAATGATATAAATTTAAAATAAGCTTCTCAATTTACCATTACGATAAAAAAAAAAAAAAGATCCACTAACTACATAATTTTTTTAAAAAACCCTTAACATGAGGCGGTAAGCAGAAAGTCACTGAAAGAAAATGAAGCCATGCCCTATAGCTTCATACCTTCTGGATTATCAATCTTGATACGGAACCGTCATGGACCAGGTTCCAGAGTCATTTTCGAAAGGTAAAAAACGCCGTCGCGATGAAGGAGAAGAGCAAGAAGAAGAAGGAACTGAAACTAGCAATGTCGATCAAGCTCTGTTATCACTTGGTAAGCTACAAAATAAACTAAATTATTCGTCTGTTTCTTTTTCATAGTTTATGTTTTTATTTATTTTTTGATCTATATTTTGAGCATTATTAACTTTCCATGGACAATTTGATAAAACAAAAGAGGAAAGTCTCACATTTAGCGACACGCTGGTAGCTCTGCGGATTATGCGAGCTCAGTTTCCTCAAATTGACAAGGTTTTGGTTTTCATCTCTCTTTCTGTTCAAATTAGTTGCAACCTCTTAATTTAATTTATTAATTAACTGACTTGATTGATGTTATTTATAATCTTAGGTCTCAATTCGACCTTTTATTTTACGTTCTCAGTTATATAGCAGCGTAAAAGACAGAACACAAGTAGATAGAGAATTAGAGGTTTTCTTTTTTCTTTTTTTCCTTTTTTGATCTTTGTTTGTTTTTGATTACACTGTGCTTATTGTACATTTTGATTCGTCATATACATACATATATTTAAATTTTAAAACAATGCAGCTTTTGATTAGTATCTTCTTCTTGCAGTCTTTGAGAAGACAGAAATTATTGCGTATTTTTAAATTAAATACAGGACAAGATGATCATGCTATCATGTTTTTAGATGATTATCAGTTCCAGGTTAGTTGGTTCCCGTTCTTGTATTATTCTTGTCGTTACAATGATATAACACGAACATTTTCACCATCTTGTGGTGAGGATGAGCTTTTTAATCATTAGACAGATGTTTGAATGAGATAAAATATGCAACGGAAACTAATTCTAGGGTGAAAATGTAATTGTTATATGATTATTTTTATAGTCATTATTAATAACCTCGCTTAGTAATCAATACTTGGCTAGTTCCAAGTCTGGTGAAGAGGTAGGTTGCAATTGGTTGCTTGATAAACAATGCTTTGAAAAAGGAGGTTGTGGTTCAGTGTGAAATGCGTTACTTCTCTCGATATGGATTGGATCCTCTCAGAGAAGATGCATCTTTAAAAGGTGTAGCTCAAAATGCAAACAAAAAGAGGATCCATATAGCTAATGCTGACTGGTTTCAAATCGAGGATTAGTTGAGTTGCATATTGTCATTATTGTCCAAACTCTTATTTGAATATGTTATTATATCATACATAGTTTCTATGTGCACAGATAGATCGTGTTGTTAAAAGAGTGCAAGTTGAAAAACAAGGTGATGTTGAAGTTTTTGAATGGTTTAGAACTCATGTTATTGATGTCAAGTTGGAACCTAGCATTTCTCATCAGGAGCTTGTAAGTGTTGTCAATTCCATCGTGTACCTATCTATTTAGCTTCAACATGCTAGGAATTGTAACCATTGTGCTATCAGTTGTATGCTCTAGTACTTGTCTCCAAGCATCTACGAGAATACAACACCTATGTAAATTCAATTTTGTACAAGAAAAGAAAGTTTTTTTGTATTCTGTATGGTATGCTTTTACATATCAAAATGTCTCCCACCTTCTCGCTTACTATTTTTCCATCTTCATTCTTCTTTATTGCAGTGCTCGCTCTTATCCAATGGTGGAGGGGTGAAGGATGAACACATCTCCCTTTTGATCAACGCTGGCCTTCTTGTAAGCAAATTGTGAAATCTCATTGTTTTGTTATCTCTGTGATTTCACCAATGCTAAGCTGAGTTATGATACCGTCAAAGATAGTGTGACAGACTGCTACTTCGCATATAATTTCTATCATACTTGATTTTTATGCCAATGTCCTTAAACTGAACCAAACAACCGTGTTCTTGCTGGAGCTCAGATGACTGAAATAAGTGACGTCTAAGTTGTGCCACTTAAGTTTCATATTTGTTTCTGTTTTCCCTATTTTTGTTTAAAGCAAGAGGGTACGTGCCTTTTCAGTTTCCCTTGTTTTCTTTTGTGTTCAACTAATCCTGGTTTTTTCTTTTGGGTTCAACTAATCCTGGTTTTTGTGCAAAATTTTATTCCGTGCCATTGATTTGAATCCATTGCTTTTAGCTTTACACTGGAAGCAGTGATTAATAATATGTGCATACCGGTTTTTTTTTCCCTTTTTGCATTTGCACAAGAGTTTCGGGGGGCACTTGCATTGGCTGCAGCCGAGTCTGCTATATATATATTTGAGGTGAGAAAAGGAGCATTGGGGGATTAGATGACTAAGACTTTTTAGATGCCGGCACAATTATAACGTTGAATAGATAATTACAATGTATTAGTAGCCTTTTATGAACTTAAAATGGAATTCATTAATCTATTTAAATTGATTAGGTAATGGCAGCCTGGTTGTTACTTTTATAAGGTTATTCCATTACTCCTTTTTTTTTTAGAGTTAACAAGTGTGTTTGCCCTTTCAGACTCGCCAACTGATTGACCCGAATATATATTGGTTTTCAATTCCAAATATTGGTTCGGTACTGAAGGGCCTTTCTCAGGTACATGTTGCTTCATTATACCTTTAGTAATTATGGTTTTAGTTGTGCTAGTAGAATATCTACAATTCTAGAATTATTTGTGGATCTTATAAGATACCCCTGGCCATTATAAGAAGAAAGTATAATGCTAGAAATTAACTGGATCAAATGTCATCAAATGAGAATAAATGTTCATAGTTGGTTTATTGAATCACAATCCACTTAATTGGAGACTCAAGGTTATGAATCGAGTACTGGAAATATTTTCTGAAATTTTGAGATATTTTTGCGGCTCAAAACTGTCCAAATTTTAATTCATCTTCGATACTCAAGTTTACTTGCATTCTTCATTCACAGGGGAGAAAGGAGCTGCTATCTCTTTTAAACCGCAGGAGATACAAAGAAATGATGTTGGCTCCTCTGGAGAAGAAGCGTCTTAGGCTATCTCCACTTGATATGAGATTTCACCTTCGTGACCTGATCGGTTCTGGTCATCTCAGAACTATCAGTACCCCAACTGGCTTAGTTGTTCGTGTTTCAAAGGATTAGACTTCGATTCATAATTCCGAACCACAAAAGCCAATCAATTTAACAATCATAGCTCTCCCATATTGGTTATTGATTTCCAATAGCAGATTTCTTGTTTCGTCTTTGAATTTTAAGCTTTTCTCATATGTTGTATATTCTTTTTCTTGTATTCAATAACATGATAAGACTCTCTACACAGGTTATCTGTGAGAGCGGAAGAAATGATCAGGCAATCACAATGCATTGCCTGAATTTGCAAGTGAATAAAAGATGTCTTCTCTACAGGTTCGTGTTTCCGGTCTTCAATCATTCGTGGCATTTACTTCTTTAATAATGTGTGGAATCATTTCAAGTTCTAAAATGGTGGACCTCATTATACTTCATGTAATCGCATGGGTACGCTGAAAGTTCACTCATCTGCGTATTTATCGATTTAGTTCAAGTAGTTATCTTTGTACTCATATGGGAACATCTCCGTTAGTTTGGATCAGACATAGAAATCAATATACTAACTTTTGATCATCTCTGGCATTGGTGGGGAAGTTGAATTTAAGTCCTCTAGATATAGGGTTGATCATAATGCCAAATATTACTTAGAATTCCAACAATATGCCTTGAAAACTATGTGCACATTTATATTGATGAAGCTGGGGTCTTTGATTTTTGTTATTTATTACGAAGCAAATATCTCTAGAGATCTTCAAATAATTTGTACATAAATCATCATTTATTGCATTATTATTTTCCGGTGTAAAAGCAACCAGAGATCCTGTACATATGTAATAAGAACCGGGCTTTCGAAGACAAACACCTAAGCAGTCCAACAACATCTCGATGTACATATAGCGGTCTTGCATATCTACAGTGGGCTTAATTTTTCACCATAATTGCTATTGTAAATAGGTATGATCTTAATTTCTAGAAAATAGGCATCACAATTCATGTATTATCATTCCTTGTGCCACAGCAGGCCCATGTCCTAACCCTATACGTCTCCCTCTTTTTCTCATTTTGGTCCTTCAATTTCCAATAAATTTTTTAAATCAAGTTTGTCTCATTCTGTTGTGATCTATTGAGCCCCGTTTTATTTTTTTATTTTTCCTTACAAGCTCACTATCACACCGTTGAAAAAGGTTCCTCTATCATTTTTGTCAAGACTTTGGGGTTGTTTGAAGTAATTTTTAAAAATTATTTCATTAATCTATTTTATAAAAGAAAAGGTCAGCGTGGAGGTTATTTGAATGAAGTGGATGCATGAAGATATCAGAATTCGTCATCTAATCAACAGCTGGGTGGCACATGAAATCAATGTTTATACTTAAAATACAATAAACTAATACACGAGAGATATTCTAAATAAATTAAAAATGATGCAATCTCTCTTCTCAGCACTGACCCTTTTATTCTGGCATGATTGTCATGCCCTGCAACTTTTCTAATGGGTGCTATTGTCAAAAGGGCACCCGGCAAAGTCTTCCATTTCCTTTTCTTTTCAAGATTCTATCCCTTCTGTAACACGTCTATATGCTTTCACTGAATAAATAAACACAAACTATATCGAAAATAATCTTAATATTATATTCTCCACCTTGATTCCAATTTTACGTTACCTTCTTATTACATATTTTCCATTAATTTAATCATCCCAATCAATGAAGGACGTGTTTTCTTTCATCTAATTAGCTACGCGCAAAGGTAAAACGAAATAAATTGTATTTATGGATGAAAGGACGAACGCACAGAATCTTTGAAAGTGAGATATGCAAATCCACCAATGAGAAATTGCCATTCAAGTAGGGTGACAGCACTTTCTGTGACCCCCAATGATTAACTGGATTTATGATGTTTTAATTTTAATATATCAACCCTTTACATCAAAAATATCATACATAATCTTCTATTAATTATTAATTAAAAGCAAAGTTTTCTTGAAGGATATTGCATTAAAACCAAAAACCCAATTAATTATTTGGACTGCATCATCACTGTCAATCAAAACTAGGGGGATTAACTCATTAAAACACCAATGAACAATTGAAAAAGCCCCCCACATGCATGCCTTCTTAACCACCCATGTCGGTCCAATCTCCCATCTTCTTATTTAATTAGCAATTTTTCCCATACAAGAAAAACTTCATGTTTTTTTTAATTATATAAAGAATATCGTTTTGGATTCCGCCTCCATCATTTCATTGCTATGTATTTACTTACGTATTTGTCCTTATTGACTCAAAACTGTTTTCTTATAATTGTTTTTTTCACATAAAATAAATAGAAAAATTAGTTTAATTGTATAAAATAGTATCTACTAATATTGTATTATCATATCAATTGAGATTATATATTTGAAAAAGGGATAATTATAAAAATAAAATAACTTACTTTATGTTTTATAATAGTATTGATTGATTTCTGAAAATTTTATAAAAATAAGATTGTTTTATGATTAATCTATAAAATATGAAATAAATTTATATTAAAATTTAAAAATAGTATTTTTATAAAATATTCAAATTAAATAGATAAGGCTTAATTGCTTATTTAAATTAAAATTTTAATTTATTAAAGGGTAAGAAGAATACCATATAACTAATATTTATCCAGGTCATGATGGATTTTTTCGCATACTTAAATATTTAGCGTTCGATTAAAAAACTTCCAACACAAAAAGCAAAAAAATAAAATAAAAAAATAAAAATGATATAGTATAGTACAAAATATATGAGCTAAGTATTCCTTAAGGAGCAGTATATAGTGTGGGGTTATGACGTGCATGGAAATCTCAATCTCTCATCTCTCTTTCGATAATCTTTTATGCAAATTTGCAAGTCATTTAATTAATTTAATTAACGAAATCTGATAAAGAAGACTACAAAAGCTTTGTTATAGAGAGCATGTGATCTCCCCTTCTAAGCAAATACTTTTTTTT
>CANYBF011323925.1:0-35168 GCA_948192965.1 Dalechampia spathulata | reverse complement strand
ATTTAATCATCAATTTAAATTAAAAAATTTTAAAAATACATAAAAATAATATAAATTCAACCACCACCCAACACCCCCCCCCCCCCCCCCTCCATTAGAAACATTTAATCTGATAAACCTCAAATACTATTTCTTTTTCTGTTTTCTTCTTCAGCAGAGGAAGACCTAGCGCTTATATCTAATCAACATATTCGCATTTAACGCCGTAATTAATCATAATCAGATTATGAGAATCAGAGAAAGCCTGCAAATTTCCAACCGAGCTAGAGCAACTTTGAGATATCCCAAAATGAGCTTTGCACGGAGAAGCAACTTGCATGCCTTAATTTCATGGTAGAGTTTGATTAAATGAGCTTTTCACACATTTAATGTAGGTATACATACAAAATACTGTATTTGCTAGTGTTGAAACCCTACTGCTCTTCATAAGCATTTCGGGATATTAACCTTATATGATAGTATGAAAATAATGATGTATTTGGGCATGTAACAATTCTTTTTATCTACAACACTAGGAATGTGGTTTCAGTTTATAATGTTATATTATTATAATATATGAATTTTAAAAACTATACTTTATATATGTAAGAAATAAGGAGTCATGATAGTAAGCAGTAGATTAAAATAGTGTGGAAGAAAAAGAAGAAAAAGGAAAGGTTGAAATTAAAAGTTGCTTTTGAAAGTGGTACAGAGGAGTAATGGGGTTGCAAGAAAGGCTAAAAGCAAATTCTCTGAATGAACCGAGTCTTCTTTCCATCAGAGGTATCGGCATGGACCAAGGGGGGATGGAGCTTCAAACAAACGAATCAACAAAAAAAAAAAAAAGAAAGCGTTGCAAACTTATAACATGAACAATTCTTCTCAGTGTTGCCCCACTTCAACTTTTGAGTTTGTGGATCAACTTCTTACTCATCACCTTTTCTCTTTCCCTTGCTATCTCTATTACACCATTTTCAATTTCCCACAACAACATCTATGCTGCTCTCCCACTCGATCAACTTTTATCAGTTATGCATTTGTTCTTTTTGATGATATAATACATGCACCTCTCATGTGTATAACATCGTAAAACTCTTCAATTCTCACCTATATAATGCTGTCTATCTTCCACTCATTATTCAAATGTGAATATCATTTTCTAAATCATTTGTTTATTAAATGCAGTCGACCTTAATTATGATTTCAGCTAATGCGTCCAATAAATATATTATAAATTAAAATAAAATAATTAAAAAGTATGAATATAAATAATAACAACAAGTTAATAAACAACAAAATTTTTTGATATTAAATAAAAGCACAGAGAGATTACTTTAAATAATAATTTAGCAAACGAACAGACAATTATATGAAGATGCATGCATGCATGGATGTATGTATATACATAAGGAATGTTTGTGCCTAATATGAATGCATTTTGTTATAAATTTCATATACTACTTACTTGATTAATAATTTATTATAATTTAATTTAATAAAAAAATATATTCTTATATAATGATAAAATAATTATGAATTGAAATGTTTATAAATATTTATGTTTGCTTGAGATTCTTGTACCAGTAACAACAATAAATTAAATTTGATTAGGAATAAAACTTAAACAATGATTTTATAATTTTACCTTTAAAATTATTTTTTAAATTAAAATAAAGACACATATAATTTTTTATTAACTGGTTATTTTTCTATAGATTTTCACGTGTAAATAAAAATGTTATATTGTAAAGTACGTCTTATTAGTTTTATATTAAATTTTTGATATTTTACAAATTATATATGTTATATTAAAATTTAATTATTTTTAATGTTTTATGATTGATGACCCTTCATAAAAATCCACTTCTTTTACATATATATATATATATATATATATATTAGTTTATATTTAAAAATATTTGCTTTTACTTTTGATTACTTTTTCACACATTTAATTAAATGCTTAAATATAGTTATACATATATAAATGATTAAAAATTATATAATACAAAATCAATTAACTCATACTAATATTTAATCTATTTAATTTATATATGTTTTTACATTTAAATATATCTTTTATTTATACGTAAAACAGGAAAAAGATAAACATATATATATATATATATATATATATATATATAAATTTCAAGTAACTTATCTATGTTTTTTTATGTCCAAATAAAATGAAAATATGAATTTGCTCATTAACTTCTCTGGAAAAAATCTAAAAGTTTAAATTTTTTATTTTAATTATTTTTACATCAAAGTTTAAAAACTTTAAATAAAAATAATTTATTTAATATTATAAATGTTTTAGAATTATTTTTAGATCTAGTAATTTCTCACTACACTTTTATATTGTAAATAAATATTTTAAAAATAATTTTTTGATAAAAATAATCAAATAAACTTTCATATTATAATTAAGAAGCTTCAAATATTTTTATATGATCAATAAATATCTCGATCACTTATTTTTAGATATTCTTTTTGCTATAAATATTTTTAAGTTTTTGTATTTTTTTAGCTTTATTTAGTTAACAACCATTAAAAAAAATGTAAATTGAATACTGAAGAATTTAAAAACATCAACATATTTATTAATTACTATTATTTAGGATATATTACATTTAATATATCATTGTCAATATTCAAAATTTAAAATAGATTGAATTTGAAAAGAATATAAGTTTTGAAAGTTAAAAAAGTTAAAATGAAAAAAAAATATGAACAGCTATTTGTAGTGCTAGGCAAATATCATGAAGATATTTGTACATTTGATTCATTTTTTAATGAAATTAAGCATTTTTTAAAGGTTTGGATATCAATGTGTAGATTTTGGATAAATATTTGTTCCCTATCAAACACAAAAATAAAGTAAGATTTTGTCTTGGTATGGATGGAGGGGAATCATGAAGTTCATAGAATTATACTTGTAATTCTTTTGTTAAAAAAATTTGGAAGGAATATTTTTAACTAAATTGAACTACTTAGATTTCTAATAAATTAGTACATTTTCGTATTATTCTAATATTAAATCATAAAATTCTAAAACCTCATTTGAATATATATATTGTAATTAAATATGTAATGTAATTAACTTTATTATATTATACTATTTAATAAATAATAATAATAAATTATAATTATAATGAAAAAGAAGTGGATGAGCTTGAATGTTGAATGAATTGTAATTAAAAATACATTATATTTTAAATATATTTATTAATCCTTTTTATAATATATTAATAATTATTTAGGTATTTAACATTATATTAATATTATGTAACTAAATAAAATAATTAAATATGTAATGTAATTATAATTATATTATATACATTAATACGTTCAATTTTAAATTTCATTTCGATGTCTTTAGTTCAAACAACTTAAAGTTTATAAAGTATTTTATGTCGAATATTTATTGAATTTGAAGTGTGGTTTATATCTTGAAATACTCATTTAATGAATCTAAACTTTTATTCATAGAAACTTAGACAGGGGCCATTTAAATTGTTATTTAACGTATTCATGGAATAATATTCTTATCCAAATTGGGTTATGTTAAATCTCATAAATTAGCTAGAAATGAAACGAATCACTGAATACTTGTGTAGAATTACCAATTGTTTTTTAGTAAACCAGGCATATTTATTCATTACAGTGATACTATGATAAACATATTATGAAAGGTGTAGTACGTGGGTAAGTAGACAAGGTAAAGGAGATTCTTTTCTATGGGTATAAAACGATAAGATTGGATACGATATAATAATTTATAAATACCTGTAGAGAAGTATCATCAACAATATCAGGTGGTAGCTGGTTGAGAATGCGAAGAGATAGAGACCCTCTGGTAGTTGGGCGTGTGATCGGGGATGTGTTGGATCCCTTTACAAGGTCTGTGGAGCTTCACGTTATATACAGTAACAAAGAGGTTAATAATGGTTATGAGCTCAAACCCTCACAAGTTCTCAACCAACCTAGGGTTCAAATAGGTGGTGATGATTTAAGGATCTTCTACACTCTGGTAATCATATAATCTCTTCTTCATCATTTTATTCTTCCTCCTCCTGCTTTCGGATGTTAAACATCCCACCTGTTGTGATGGTTCATTCTAGGTTATGGTGGACCCTGACGCACCTAGCCCAAGTGACCCCAGTCTCAGAGAATATTTGCACTGGTACGTATATGTTTCAATATTTGTCTACTGTTTATAAAACACAGATGCAGTTTCTCTCTTGGAACAGGGATGACCTTCTTCTCAGATGTACTAGTCATTTGCCTCCTCTCGTAAACACATAAACGTACGAAATAGCTTATACAGATCATACTTGGGAGTTGGGTCCATCAAACTGATTGCAATTTCTTTTTTCTTTTCGTTAATCTTTCGATCTACTTTTACAATACGATAGGTTAAAAAACAAAACCTAGATGTTCCATATGCTTGATATGAAAAAACTACACTCTGAGCCTCTAAATTTTCTATACTTTATTTTATGTTGCATTGGACCATAAAATTGTTATTTTTATAATTACGATGGACTTTCCGGTCACATGGAATTCAAACAGCAGCAAACCCTGGAACACAAGTACCCTGAAGCTCATTTTCTTGCATCTTTTCTTCTCTCATGAACTCTCTCCATAACGAAGTAAAGAGAAAAAAAAACCGTTGAAGCACAAGAAAAAGGAAAAAACCAGGCATATAAATTCTTTCTTGACACATGAGATTATTTCTTTTACCACTCTTGGATCAGAAAACAACTTGAATAAGTTTGGCCACCTCAAGTTTTTGAATGAGTTGTTTGACATTTGTTGCAGGGTTGGCAAAGCTTGATGAAGCCATCATCTATAGCTTTGTCAATCAAAGTCAGAAGTTAGTTGCAGTTGGCATACATTAATCTGCAGATTTGTCATTCTTTTAACTAATTAAACCAATATTCTTTCGGCAAGGAGAGATTAAACTTAACAGTAAATTCCTTCTTGTGGATTTGACTTGTTTTTTTAAGGATCTTGTCGTTTTTTCTTTATGTGTTTTGGTGAATTTAATAGTTAGGGTTTACTGTGGAGGTTTCTAATAATTTTTTGTCACAAAACTACGCGTAACATGGAGGCACAAGTTTACTGCCAGGAAAGGCCCTTCAAGCGTTTAAAGGGTCAATAGCAAAAACGTAAAAAGTTTAGGGGTCAAAAACTGAATTTATTCAAGTTGTGGTTAACAAAGCCTGCATTATGACTAGGTCAATATCAAAAGTAAAGTGTTTTCATGTGTGTATATATAGGGACTGTAGGATGAGAATAAAGATTCCAGATAGTGTACGTGCATGATGTATCCCTTCGGATTTACTAGGTTTCTTCGGATAATGGTGCATGTACTATGATTCTTCCCTTAACTAATCGTGCCTTTTCTTTTTCTTTTTCTTTTTCTTTTTCCTCCTATTTTTCTTTCCTTCTCTGTCTTTTCTAACCTTTTCAGTTTTGGATTTTCATGAGTCCTATATTTACCCATTAAGATGTTCCCATATTTTGATTAATTTAGCATCTTAAATTTCAACAATTCAGTTCAAATAAAAATCAATTGACCAACTCAACCCTAAGGATTCTAATTCAGATTTCCGTTATATTTTTCATTTTCTGGATAAGGGATTCCATGCTAGCCTATTTACTTTTGTTTAATTGTAATACAATCTACTGCTTAGAAGGAAATCATGGCTGGGTTTTCTCTTATTATTATTGGTATCAAGTTTTTTCCTCAACAGTTCATCCTTGTCCACGCATTAGAAGCATATCTAGGACTAGGATGAAGAAATATCAGATCGCCATGTGACATTTGTATCTGCATGGCACACGCCATAACTTTACGAGGCAATAACTGGTGGACAAAATGTTGAAGATCATCAACCGTTTTGCATGTGAATACACGTTTGACAAGTCTTGGTTTTCCTTCAAATGGTTTTTCTTTTGTAGGTTGGTGACTGATATACCAGCAACTACAGGTGCAGGCTTTGGTGGGTTCTTGCATTATACCTCAAACATATTTATTTGTTCGAATGAAGATTTTTCAGTAAAATTATATAGCTTGCGTTGATGGTGGTTGTAGGGCAAGAGGTGGTGTGTTACGAGAGCCCAAGGCCAACAGTGGGGATCCATCGATTTGTGCTCATATTGTACAGGCAACTAGGGAGACAGACGGTGTATGCTCCTGGTTGGCGCCAAAATTTCAATTGTAAAGACTTTGCAGAGCTTTACAATCTGGGCTCACCTGTCGCTGCTGTCTATTTTAACTGCCAGAGGGAGACTGGCTCTGGTGGCAGAAGACGTTGACAACTCTTCCATATACCTGTCTTGCTGCTTATATTAATCCATCTATATGTCATTCTCTCCTACGCTATCTAAACTCGACACCCTATATATATTCTAAAAACAGAAGAAGAAATAATGAAAGTTAGGCTTCGCACCCTCTGACCTTGGTGATTGGGTGCCTGAGCTAAGTGTTCTTACCTTACGTCCTTCTGTAATTGGTACGTATTCTGTAATTGGATTCGATGGATAAGTATATGGATTATGGATAGGATATAAATAAGTTGTATTTCTTAATGTGGTTGAAACCATTTTCTGAATTGTTTTAGATGGTTTTATGTTGTCTGCATCTCATGGAATCCGATGATTGTTGGGTATTTTAGAACGATAATATTATGTTAATAGAAAATTGAGAATATCTATTTATAGGTTTACAAGTGAACTAAGAGAACTTCACTAATAATCAAATCATAGAATATATATCGCAAGTAGCATAAACAATAAAGATGAAGTCTGATTAGAATTAATTTCCACCAATGAACCTCAGTCTTAGTCATGCTACTAAAACTTAAATAACAAGAGTACGGATGCCTTGTTTTAGAATCATGTCAATGAGATTAATCCAGGGCCATGTGTTTTCTTCTTGCATGATTGAAATATAAATGGACTCCCCAGGATTAATATTATCAAATACCATTCAACTAATGAAATTCTATTAGGGCTCCGATACATTTGATAATAAGCATGAAAGAAAAACCAGTTTTATATTACATCATTGGTGTTTAAAATTTTCAATTTCTATTATTTAAATACTTAGATCTTGAGTTAAACATCTAAAATTGTCAATTTCTATCATAGCATAGCATGAACCACCATTACAACCAAAACCGAACTTCCTTATTACCATCTTACTGCTCTCAAAATGCTTAAGGACGTTCATCTTGAGACACATCCATACGATCAACACTTTCTCTCATAATCATTATCCTCACCACTTCTAAACAGTTTCTTAATAGTCCAACATCTATTTTTCCCTCCATCTCAACACAAATACTGCTACTTCTTTTTACCAAAAAAACATCATCACTATAATAACAACAACAACTATCCTTGTTGTTGTTTTTTTCTATTTCGGATTGTTTTCTTTAGATTATAATTAAGTTTGAAGATAAAACTCTAGAATAACTCCGTTTGATGCAATTAGGGTTTCGCTTGCACTTCTCTTATTTACTAATTTAAAGAATCACTTAAATAATTTTTTTTTTTTTAATTTAGATACTTGAATGAATAAAAGAAAGTTAGATATAAATAGGGAATATCGATTGTGCAATTTTTTAGACAAGGATAGAAAAAGGATGGTGTTGGTCTGGAAGACTGTGAGATGAGGCAAGGCAGATGGGTGCATGTACATATTGTTCCATAACTTGATAAATTTTTCCGACAACTCTGATTATATACTTTCTAGGACATAATTGAGACACAGACAATAATTGAAATAATCATGCAATTGGGTTGAGTGCTTCAATGCCGATAACTACATATTGTTAATATTTTGAAAAATTCTATTATCAAATTACTTGTAAATTTATGCGCAGATAATGAATGAAAAAATATACACAAGTATTGCAGGTTGCATCCTTTATTGGCGATCTCTACTCTCTAGGATATATGGGTTTGCGAGGAACAAGTTCCGGTGAGATTGATTGCTGTTTTATCCCTGTAGGAACAAACCGAGCTTGACGAAAAAAAATACAACATATTTTGCAATAATAAGGGAAAACCATTGAGCAATAGAGGAACTGAAGAACATAATTAATCGTGGAAGATTAAACTTGGAAGAGCCATGGCCATTCTTCAAGTCCTTATCAACACTCTTCCTGATAATTAAATTTCCACGAGTTAATATTAACATAGGTAAAGTAGTTCAAAAAGAAGGCGAGCTCCCACTCCAAACAGAAAATCACAACACGCAAACCACCAGCAGGCTTCAGAATCACATCACCCTCTTCTTCTCTGATATGCTACTTTAATCGGGCAAGGAGATTGGCTGTCCTTGTGAAGATCAATACTGAAACTGAGCCTTGAAATATTGCAGTAAGGACAGTGGCGACCATGTGAGTAGCAACATACCGAAGACGCAGAAGCACAGCCTGAAATTGCTCCAGCAATGGTGAATATGTGAAGGAGAATGAGAGAGAAGCCACGTATGGAACGCAACAAACGAAGAGAAAAGGTCAAGAAAATGCAGCTAGACGCCGCACCCATTAATATGTAGTTGGAGAAGAAGATCCTGCGGGCGTGTTGAGATTCAGAAGGGCTGCCTAAAGTGATGCCTACCGTTGTTGATTTCACAATTTGTTTTGTAGAGATCAAGTATTCCATTACTATTAGCTTGAGCGATATCTGAGGCGAACGATCATGCGACTGTTACCGTTGAAATAGAATCTTGCTCTCTCGACTAGTCGCTTTGTCATAACATGGATCCACCCTATGCACCCTCAAACAAAATGGACTTTTCTTAAATTAAAATAAAATTACAATGCTAGAAAGACAAACATCAAATGCCTATTTTTATTTAAACAGCAAAATAGTGTAGTTCATGTTAAACTAACAATGATCAGTGATAATTTATTGAATGTGCTTTATCTATTAGCAAAATCTTGTTTATTATTAGATTCATGTAATTAATTAATGCACGAACTATACTAGTTGTTATAAAATGCAATTCAAATTTAATTAAATATTCCATTAATATTAGCTTGAGCCAATATACAAAATTTGCATTATTGACTCTCATAAATATATGGTTTGTGTGATTATTATGAGTTTCATTACTTCAAAAATACCAATCTGACTTTGTGAATATATTGTTTATTCATATTTCTCAAGCTCATTCAAATGAAAATTATGTCATATGTCTGGATTTCTTATTAAAGAATATGAAGCTTTGAAATTTGAGTGGGTTTGCTAAATTCTGAACGGGTTGAATAGGTTTTATCAACGGATTTGCATACTCCGAGTGTACATGGAGGCTGTATGGGGTTACATACGGCCCTTTCCAACTCTTCTGCAAGTTTTGGATGAAAAAAGAATACGTAGTTTAAACAAGTTCTTTCATTAACAGGAGAAAACACATCAAACTAAATCAAATAAGAAAATGTCGATTATTTGGAGTTCAATTTTGTTATCTTTTCAGAAAGACTGCTCAAGGCTTAATTATCAAAAATTTCCTTCGTTTGGTATAATGCCTTTATAAAGTCTCCTCGAGTAAGTATAACATATTCCCTCGTATGGTATGAAACACTTCTAATGCATGCATGCATGCACATTGGATCGACTGACTTTAATGCATGCACATCATTGGATCGACGATAAACGGAAAGATGAATACCACAAACTCGTTATCTATTGAACAGTATAACCTCTCGCCTTGGCACTGAAGTTGGATGAATATTTATTTCTTGTACAGGCAAACAATTTTAGTTAGTATCTATACCTGAAAATGGATGATATTTTACACATTTACATATATGCAGTCTACATTACAACAATTTTTTGTTATAATCAACATGGTTACATGCAATCTTTACCTCACTACTCATCTACAAGTTACAAGATTAAAATATATAAAGCAATTTAGAGGTGTAAAAAAATCTAATGATAAGTAACAAATCTCCACCGTTGCCCAAGCATCAGCCGAACTACCTTTAAATGGACTATAACAGAATGCATCTGTCTTCTCCTACACAACAGGTCAGAAGTTCGATTTCATTAACTTTGCTCTTGACTTTATATTGATGTTATCAAATGGCATGGCCTGATCAACATGGACATAATCCTTTGTTTTAAGAACCTGCGAATTTGAGAGCATTTGTTTGATTCAATACGCGCACACAACTTATAACGGGGAAGGGGGCGGTTAAAACATGCACACGCAAGATTAAAGATGAAAAAAATAATATATTGGATTTTTTTATTGAAGTTTTGTGTATGCATTGGCTTTCATACTTTAAATGCCTTTCCTTAAACTTCTGCCGCAGCTCAAACTGTCCCACAATGCCCTTCAGCACTGATCATTAATAATGACAGTTTCTTGCAATTCCTAAGAAATAAAAATTCCACTTCCAATCTATCCAACGCCTCTACCTGAACCCAAATGTTGACATCATCTCATAACCCACATTCCAAGCCCAAATGCAACGACCCATATTTGAGGAACATACCAAAGTTTCAAAAAACATTCACATTTGGGGAACATACCAAAGTTTCAAAGAACATTCACATTTGAGGAACATACCAAAGTTTCAAAGAACATTCGTGATGCTTCCTTGCGTGTTTTGCCAGTAAGTAGGTTATTCATCAACAAAACCTTTCTCCCTTGTTCTGCTTCCTTGTCAAATAAATTTTGAAGGTACTTGGCAACAGCTCTGCAAGAAAATGGATAGTAACTAGTCTATTACAGCCTTCTGTTTGGGTGCGGGATTACATGAGTAAAAGAAGAACAGCGTATTGCACATAGAAACAGGAATAAACATCTAGATCTGTACAAGAAAATTTTAGCTATTCATTTGAGAAAATTTCATTATATTCTTGGATTCTGTGGAAACAAAAAGAAAAGGATCTTATTTACAAACAACGAGCTGCAGTAAATGCAAGACTGCATCAAATGTACCAAATTTAAACAAATAAACAGACCTGGTGCGGGATGACCACCCACTATTTTCAAGCAGGCGACTGTCTTCAGCATTGGGCAACCCTCTTTCATCATCTTCATCTATTTCATCATCGTCTGCGTTCAAAAATTCTGCAAAAGGAAACGCATGTCAATCTCAGAAACTTTTAATGCACACATATACAAGTAAAGAAGTTTCTCCAAATGAACTTCATGAGATGCTTTCAGGCCCAACAAACACTTTGTGACCTTGTCTGAAGCAACACAGTTGAATGCATGACAGGCTAAACTTGCAACTTGGATTATTTAATGGAGAACTGAAGCTCATGAGGTATTAAACGAATAATAAGATTGAATAGTATTACAATTCAAATCATATGCTGCCCAACTCGATTCTAACTACACCTCAATTCCTGAGGTTGGCTTCGTTGATTTCCTTTTTCCACTAGATGCAATTCAACCTAGCACAATCTAGAAAGGTTTCAAAGGATAAACTCTCGCACTAACCCCATAAATTCAGATATAGATTCTGTGAACCAATACGATCCTTAGAGATCACACATACACCTAGTACTAGACTTGGACACCAAAAAAATATCATATACAGGTTCTACAATCAGAAGCTATTATGATGTACTGAACTTTCAGAGAATATGTGATATCAGAACGACACTACTGCCACCTCTAATTAACATTTTGAAAACAAATTTGACATAAATTTCGAACTTGAACACTGAAAGAGTGAATTACTGTGAGGAAACAAATACAGCCCCCAACAATCTAGTATGCCATCTGCATCAATATTATGGAAAGGATAAGGTTCATTTGCAACTGTTCTTGGTACCACAATGAACAGTTACAGTAGCATCTCTGTTAAGGTCCCGCATTTGGGATCGAGTCACAGGGCGATTATGCGAGTTCCTAGGTTGACCTATTTTGAGTAGAAATTCAGCTCTTCAAAGGGAGGCTGATTCAATGGTGAAGAGAGAACCCTGATCTCTTGTTTTTGATTAAATTCTGACTTATCTTTTTATTAATTCCAAGTGCCTTTAAATAGGCACATTTCCTTACAATAATAGAATTCCTACTTTAGGCAGGTTTCCTTAGGATAATCAGATTCCTACTTTTTATGTTTCTAATAAAGAAATAATCATAAAACAGCAATAATAAATTATCTAATAAAAGCAATAAAAATAGAGATCCAAATTAATGTTTTTTCCTTTCATATGTCTTCCCAAGGAATGCATCCACAACAATCTCAGTCTCAGCTGATGAACAATTTTACAGATGACACTACTAGCTATCTAATCACAAGATAGCAACTGAAAAATAAATTTTGTTTTCATTTATCTACGGATCATTATTGAACAACCCCCCTCCATCCTTTCTCACAGACTCCACATGGAGCACTTTTAACTTAATAAATTCCAGCAAGGAAATTCATTGAATTAAAGTACGATGAAAAAAGAAATGCATCAGGAACACAGCAATAATAAAAAAATGTAAACCTGTATCATTAGCAAATCCAACACGTTGAATATCCTGCACCACAAAAGATACACACTTACAACAATCTGAAAAAGATATGAACATCTACAACAATAACAAGACATTATCCAAGGTCCAAAACAATCTCATAATAATACTTGTATTTTAGCAAAGATTGACCAGCCACCAAGACAATTTAAGAACAGGAATGTCAAGAACACAATTACTTCATAATCTAGCAGATATAAATAATGCAACTACGTAGAGTGAGTGACATAGTATTTTCACACAAATGACTTGAACCTCATCTGAATTTAAGGAACATGATGATAGAATTAAAACATTCCATAGGCTCAAAGCTTCCACACTTTAATTAGGAGAAAGAAAAACTGAGAGCCACAGTTTTAAATTCCATATCATAGGTCTAATCAACAGAATATGATGCAACAAAATTCATTTAGTTTTATGACAAAAATATCTCTCAAAATCTTAGCATTCATTTTCCAACCAAAGAATGGAACATGAAATTCCATGGGTTCATATTGGACCAATCCAAAAGAGACATTAGATTTTCTAGATTAAAAAATAAAACAACAGGCTAAAAATGAGTACATATAACAGAAGAATTTAACAGCTGATACTCCCAGTTACCTCTGTAATATGTAAATGAAAATGAAGGGAGGCTGGAACAAGATTTGCATGTAACAGAACTAAATTTGGTTCAAAAAATTGAATCTCGAGAAAAGTTTGGTTCCCATAATCAAACTGACTTGACAAGATGTCCTCCCCTACATATGACAGTACTATTTCAATTTTCAAAGACAGAACATCCAGACACAGTGACCAAAAAAAGTACAAAGACAACATTAATAACTTGATAATAGTTGCAACTTAGTTCCTACTAACTGCATGGATTCATTAAAAAAAACCATGCATACACTGCATCTGCAGACAGGTGACATATTTTTCATGTCTAAAGAAAACCATGCAAAACTCATGGAGGACAACAAATAATCCTATAAGGTGAAAAGTATTAGATGACAACAAAGATGCAATCATATACTTGCAGAAAAATAAACTCAGGAGACTGCTTACATCATAATCTCCAGTGGTAGCATGGTCGAGAGGAGCTTTTTGTGCATCTGTGGTGTTATGCTCATCATCTATTTGGCATACTGTACTATTTTGATCATTTATCATAGTGTTCTCAAAATCCTCAAGTCCTTTGGAATTTGTAGAATTTACTAGAGCTTCTTCAGAGCAGAAATTAGACGTTTGGTCCTTGTCATCAATGCCTATGGACCTCTCACCTGGGGCCCTATCATCACTATGAACCACATGCTTATTATTTTGACTCTCTTCTAAAGCTTGGTCAATTCTTGCAGACCCAAACTTAATACAGTCACCAGCTTCAGAAGATGCATTAGCAAGAAAAGCATCTGCATCATCAGTTGGTACAGAACCATCAGGATGTTTATCTGTTCTGATTTCAACCAAGGTGCTAACACTGCTTTCTTCGCAAACTTCTTTTCCAGATTCTTCTTCAGTTTGGACTACAAGGCTGTCCACAACTCCAATACCAATGTCATTGTTTGTATCCCTTAAGCAAGCAACATGTTTAATCAGCTGATCATCAATCTCATGAGATGGTATGCTTGGAGTATCAATCTGCATAGCTTCACTTGTACTATTTCTTCTTTCCATGACAGCTAACTGATCAACACTACCAGATGGCACTTCAATAATATCACTAGGCACTGGGTCACTTTGGGATGTCTCCAACCCCAGAACCGAATGCTTTGCAGCAGCAGCAGCAACTTCAGAATTCACTTCAAGAATTTGCATTCCATTCCTTTCTCCCAAAAGCTCATGCTCTAATGTCTTCGAATTAACTTTGTTAGCAATGCCATTTATGTGCACTTGAGCATCAATATTATCAGATCCTGAGCAGTCTTCAACCTGATGATTATTCGTCTGAACCGAAACCTCAAATGTCTGTCCATCAATTTCACTTCTGCAACCAATGAGTTCTGAGCTTGCTTCCATTTTACCATCTTGTGCAACAATTTGCCTGGTAGAATCATTACCATACTTTTTGCAAAGCTCCATCCCTCTCAAATCAAATGCTCCACCATGCAAGTGTGTCAGATCTAGTGACGTACCTGAAAGACCTGACATCTGTTAGCTCCATGCCTTCATAAGCAGATGAATTTCTCACATTAGCACTTGGTCAATGAAATTGCAATGATGATGGAATAGGGAATAGGGACAGGTTAGTCCTATTTGAAATAGGAATTCTAATTAATATTTCATTCCTAATTAGTATAAGTTCCTATATGACTAGTATTTGATTTGTTTCCTGTATTATATTCTTATAACTACTCTATAAACCCTCCTTAGGTAGATGCACTAAGTGGAATAATGTTTAGTTGTAATCATTCAAGATTATTTCCTTTTTCTTTTTCCTTATGTGTTCTTATTCTTTTATATTATTATTTTCTATTCCTGTAGTTCTTTTCAGGATACGAACACCAACATACAAGGCTAGAACCAAGACTTTAGATAACAACACTGTGAACTGTTTTTGGTATTGAAATTGGTGTGATGACATCTGACAACAAAACAACCATTATGAAAAGTAAAACTAGCCTGCATTAATATATCATTTTGTATCACAATTACAGCTGCTAAAGTTGAAAAAGATCATGAATAGGTGGCGTATCATATTGGTTCCTTGGCAGACCCATATCTAATAGCTGCCTCATAGCATGTTGTTATTTCGAAAGGATGGAACACATGCCTGATGGAAGGCACTACCTACCAATATAGCTAAGAAAAAATAAATATGAAAAAAAAAATCCTCATCAAGAAAGAAGCTAATTTTGACCAGTTGCAGATGTAAGAAAACTTAATACTATTTGCTCAATGTCAACTTTCAAATTAGATTGCCCCCCAACACCCATTTATCTCCTACTCCAACCAAAGATCATTACCCTCTTGGTCCATCCATATAACATAGGCAGAACAACATATCTTTTAGCACTGACACAGTAGGGGGAACCAATTTAACAATACAATGAGAAAGCAAAAGGAAGCAGAAAAGAAGTTTAATTCACAATGAACTCATTAGGGTTGTAAATGAGTCTAATTGACTTGTGCTTTAGCTGGCTTGAGTTTAGATCATTTATTATCAAGATAAGCTTACTAAATTTTTTCATGTATTATGAACTTAAAGGAGCTTAATAAATATAAATCATAAAATCATTATTTACCATCTTATTTTTAAAAAGTAAAAGATTTACAAATAAAATAATAATATATAGTAAAATTTTATGATTTTTCATTAGTAACTAAATTTAAATGCATATTATTATATTTATACAATTACAAATATATGAATTATATGTGTAAAATTAAATTTTTACTACTAAAATTAACAAGTTAGCTCACAAGCTTATTAATGAGTAAGCTCATAAGCCCAAACAAGTCAAATTTTTATCTAGCTTATGCTTGAGTCATTTGTTAAAAGAGTTTCACTAAATAAACTCAAACAAACTGTTATTTAATCAAACTCTAAATAGTTTATAATTAGCTAGGCTCATTTACACCCTTAGAACTCATCAGCTAATACTGGTTCACTAAAAATTTCACACAATGAACTCACCAGTCAATACTGGTTCGCTAAAAATTTCCTCTTCCAGATATTGCCTTTGAATCATCAAAATTTCAGCGAGTGTGCAGGGAGCCTTTTTACGTAAGCGCCGTATATCCTCAGTGTTAGTCAACTGTTGACGTATGGTACTTGACAGGAAAATCAGGAAAACCTATCAGCATTTACTGCATAAGCTGAAAGCTAAGATATTCGAAAATTTGTTAGATGAATGAGACTACCATGCTTATATTTCCAAGGAAATCCAGGAGATCCAGAAAGCTTACAAATATAGCATTCAACTGGATCCTGCTTAGTAATTGCAATGGTACTAAACATAATAAATTACAACAAAATCAACTTATGAGAGGTAGCCAAAAGGAAAAAAAATCAAGAGACCTAGACCCTCTTCAGGGACAACCGTGCATACTGTAGAAAAATTTTCAAAGATTGCATCTTTTAAGAGGCATGGAAGCAGGAAAAGTTGAGTGGGAACATTATGGAAAAAATAGACCTTGGATTGTTCGAACTCCATGGTTTGTTTGAAAGAAAAAGCCTTTTGAAGATGATTAAGCCAGAGTAAAAAATCAATATCTCGTCAGCATTGATTTATTTAGTATTTACAGGCAGAGGAACAGTAAGATCAATAACACATACTCGCCATGCAAAACCATCAAGTCATCCATAAGCACCTTCCTCTTCAATGCACTTGGTCGAGACATGGACCGAGCACGCTTCATGGATGGCATTTCAACTTCAGGTGCAGCAGGAGTAGGCTTCATTTTCAATAGTGAAGATTTCCTACCAACTGAAACCACAAATATTTTCATCTTGTTGATAGTATATTTTTTATGCACCAACAATACAACTAAATGGTTTTGGGAAGTTCTAGATATAAGACCAACTGCAAAATTTTATCTGCTTTAATCATTCCAAGGTTTTTTCTATTTTTACCTCCTTGACTAGCTCAATGCAGGCCATGTGCAAATATGAAGGTATCAAGAAAGGGCCCCATACCTAATATAGAGGAAAGCAGGTCATCATCATCGGGAACAGAATCCACAGTTGTCTTGGATCTAGTGACTCCAAATGATTCAACTGAATTTAGGCTATCTACAGTTAATGAACTTTCAGTAAAACTGCGCTTTTTACCAGAAATGTTAGTTCCGGCACCACTTCCATCAAACTCTTCTTGAGCTTCTTTATCAGGAAAATCAACAAACAAATCATATGGTTTATCACAAAGCGCATGGGGAGGGGAAAGCAACTTTTCTGGAGCAGGCAGTTCACAAGTTGTGGAACTATTTGGACTTCCTTCCTTGTTATCACTAAATATTGCACTGCCAAGTGGATCATGCTTTCCTCCATCTGTCTGATTTTCTACATTTAATAATGGCTCAAATGTCTGGTTTTCCCATGATTGGACACCATCAATCACACGGTTCTCTTCACCTTAAGAGGGTAAAATATTTGATAGAACAAATAATTAGCATCAATATAAACTTCAAAAGGCAACCAATTAAATCCAATGCATTGCTGTAGCTTGCAGAACAAACCTTGCACCTCAGTGGGAGGTCTATAGCCATTGAAGCCTTCCTCTTTTTGAAGTGTTTCTAATGACAATGGTGCAACATCTACTGATTGCAAATCAGAAGCGAGCACAGAATTATCAACTTTGTCAGATAATATCTCAGGCTGGCTCGCATGCATATTGCATGGCTGGAGAATGCCCGTGATCTGCTCATTACTAACATGGTCATTCAATGATTCAAGATCTTCAACAGTAGGCAATTCTGAAGAATGGATTTGGTCGACAGCTTTTCCATCAGAAAGTGATTCTTCAATCTTAGTAGCAAATTCAACACCATCAGTTTCTTCTAAGTCTTTCCCACAATCTCCATTAATATGATTGATAGTCTGTTCATTATTGGATAAAACTTCAGTTTTATCTTGTACCTTGTGTGACCCATCCAGTGTACTGACAGACTCATCTGCTGGACCACGTTCTGTAGCAACTGCAGCAGAAAGTAATTGTCCTTCTATGACCTCCGAGTCAACAGAAAGCTGCCTGTACTCCTCGGTAGACCTGCACACACTAGTATCATGATCTAAATGACTGCCTGTGGAACAATCCATTGCATCATTCCCATGATGAAGAGATAACTTGCTAGGGAAATTTTCTGAGACCTCCATTCCTCCAAATGCTCTTACATTTTGATATTCAGACTCTATACAATCATTCCAGACCAGACACTCCTTAACACTAGAGACATTTAGCCCTTCCACTAATCCAGAAGATGATGGAGACTGAGCATTATCAGTAACCTTCAAACTGGTCTCAAGATCTTCATTCTGTTCACACTGCAAAGCACTTTCATCAGAATGGAATACTAACTGTCCTTGCAAAAGAAGAGCATGATCAGGTCATACATTAAACACCAATTGATCAAAAAAACAGAAGGAGAGACATCACGAGAGGCATTTGGTGTCATTTAGCAATAAGATATTTTGGATATCCATATCAACCTTGTTTCTAGTACCATTCAACCACATGTCTTCTGGCAATCCAGTCATCCTTTCATGACTTGCAACTGTTCTTGCATACTCCATTGGTTCACTAGATGCCTGAGCTTCATTTCTACAACCAGAGAAGATGGATATATTAAATTACATACTCTTTCTTCAATTAATTCTATGAATCAACTACCGCATCAAGTATTTGAATTCACTTTAAGAGCAAAAGAGTTCACCCAATGCATGAAAAGCTCTCCAGCTATTGTGAGGATAGGGGGAGGGTGGGTGCATCAGCAGTAAATGATTCATTAAGCAACTACCGAAATCAAAAACCAAATAACAAAACCTACTAAGTGATTTTTAACCTTTTTATCGAGAATTGATGTAATTACAAAGAGTACTTTCCATGCAATTCCTTTTCTGCCACTTAAGACATTTGGATACACAATAAGTGTACCAAAGCAATGAACTAATAATTACACGATAGATCATAAAGGACTACTTCAAAAAGAGAACCAACAGACCTTATAGACCTATGATGATAACCAAACATACAAACTCCACAGTATTCAAAATCAAATATATCACAGAAGGTTAACAGGACAGTTGGCAAAAGAAATATCATGGTCCAAGAAGTGACCCGCATAATGCACTGAAAACATTAGCTGCTCCTCCTGCGCATTCCTCTATTCAGAGTCAAAATGATGGATTTTTGTACAGATCAATATGAAAGTCAAAACTTGGAATATCTTGTCCTCAACATCCAAGAATTTAATTTACATTGATAAACAAAAAAACACATAGAAATGAGCATGAATGATCAATAGAATGGCTGATCAAGGCTTCATTTGGCATTGTGTTTCAGAAGAGTGCTTTTCAACTTAATTTTTTCATTAAAATCGCTGTTCTAAAATGGTGTTTGGAAACAGTAAGTAAACACATGCTTTCTCAAAAAGCAGTCATAGAAGAAATTCAAAAAAACAAACAAGTCTTAGAAGAAATTAAAAAAAATCAAACAAGTCTTAGAAGAAATTCAAAAAAATCGAACAAGTACATTAAAATAATTTCGAAAGTGTTTTTTTTACCTTAAACAATAATGCCAAACAGATCCTAAGATGAAATCCTAAACACAGAATAGCCTGTCCCGAACATCCCAAAATTTATACAATAACAACATAAAATATACATAGCAGTGAACATATACAATCAAATATTAGAGAAGTATCAAAAATTAAGGACAGAGACATGAAAGCCTTACTTAGAAACCTCATCATGCTTTATAGCTGCAACCTTGTCTAGGAATAGGTCCTGTTCATGATAAACCAAAGATTGAAAATTTTAGCAAATGCCATGCCTGTTGGAAAAGACAAAAGTAAACTTGTCTTGTGCATGAAATTAACCAAAAAACAAAAATACTAAACAATATAAGATAGGACAAGATACTAAATACTAAAGGACAAACCAGAAGCAGCCACTGGAATGAACACGGGAACTGTTTGTTATGGCACCCAAAAAAAATCCACCAAGACACACAGGAAGGGAAAATAGTGTTTGACTGTCATAAATTGAAAAATGAATTGCCCACATAAAGTGTGACCATACTCAAGTAACATGATTAAGGGTGGGCAATTATCAAAATGTAAAATGCAACAGCAGAAAATCAACTATGTTGACCAACATCTGTCTATCAATTCATCAAAACTTTAAAACCCATTTCCAGGATAATTTGAAGAGTTTAAACAGAATTACCTCTTCAAGATCCAATCTAACCTGCGAAGCATCACCATCACCAAACCGCTCTGAAACAAAATTATACTATTCAAGAAATGAAAGCCATCATGCATGTAATGCTTGTTATCTAATCGAATTAATAACCAAGCCATGACATGAAAGAACATAGACTAACCATCCAAACCAAATTGTGATGTAGAGTAAACCACACCATCCATGGTATCTTGGAGCGTAATCTGCTCTCTCGTACTGACATGGTGGTCAATATAGTTACTGCAGGACAGCTAAAGTTAACAAGCAAAAGAACAAGTAATGCATAGCAAACATGCTTGTAGTGAGAATTCATCATTTAAGAACCATAAAATGTAACTCCCACCTACAACTAATTGAGCAGAATAAACAATACTGTCATTATTAGATGTTTAATCAAAGTCTAATGAAGTATACCTGATTTCATGAATACCCACAGAACATGCAATCTTTTGGATTTAATTATTACAAAAGGAGGTTGTGAATTCAAAATCCAATAAGGTTCCTCGTGGACACGATGCATGAGAGAATTTGTGATTTCAAATAAAAAACCAGGGATTTGAATCCCATTGTACTCATGTCCCCCAATGATATTGTAATACATGTAGCTTGATTTGTAAGATTCTCAAAGCATGACATGTCTAAAGATGCACTCCTAGGCCAAATCAAAAAGAATAAAATGCACAATTGGCTGATTTCACCTAGTCAAGAACATAGACTTGATCAATTTGACTTTAAGAGAGTAGGTGCGACCCAAACCATGAAAGAAGAAGCTGGCACACAATAAAATCATTCATGTCACAATCTCTAAAGATTACATGTTTCAAATGAAAGAATGGAACACTCCGTCAGTGTACAAGTCTAGGAAAATGTCAAAGGAACCATCATACACAACAAATAGAAGCTTTAGAAGCCAACAGATTCTAATTTCAGAACTGACCCTTGGAAAATATCATTATCTGGCAGCTCAAAATCATCAAGATCAAAAGTTTCTGGCAACGTAATGGAGTGATATGGAGCAGTTGATTCTTCAGGGGGTAAATCAACTGCACTGGAGCGAAAAGCTTGCTTTATCTTTAGCAAAGCCTCACTGCAGTCATCAAAAAGGTAATTCACCTTTCTAGAATATATTCTCACCACACCAAGTAGAAGATGACTTGACAGCCTAAGAGCAATAGGTACTTCCGGAAAAAGAATGGAATCTGTGAGAAAAGGAAAGCATCACAAAAGGAGAGGATTAGAAGGACCAAGAGAAGACTACGTTACAAAAAAAAGGCACTAGGAACTTAGAATAATAGCTACCAATGTGGTAAATTTAAACTTTGAAGAAGGAAGCATAAATTAGAAAGATGATAATATATATAGTACTACTGAATGTATCTCCTTATATTTAAATCTGTATTTACAGAATTTGTTCAGACTGGAAGTTGGAAGGAAGCAGAACATTCAGTGCAGGAAACTGTATCATCAGCGATCAGATATAATGCTACACATGGATCAAGTTTTTACAAAAGTAGGGCAATCAAGCTAAAGTTGAAAATGGTTGTATTATTTGTGGGGCAAAGAGGCAAGCTCATGAAAAGCCCTAGCTTGTCTGACACCAGAAATCGTAAAAAATTTATGTGAATAAATTAACAAACTGAAACCTGAAGTCCGCCAGTTGAACATATGGTTTGGTTAACAGCAAGGTCTAAAATACGAATTAAAAGAGGCTGAAGTTGAACATACAGGAAGAGATGTCAATAACAATTTTCCTTTTTGATTTAGTCACACGAATTGTCAGGCAGTCAGCAATGCAATAGTTGTCCGATAAATCATAATAAGAAAGAAGTAAATAAGGAAAAATTAATTGAACTTGTAGATCCGCTATATAATTGGACTGAGCAGTGAACGTAATCCTAAGTTTCTTTTCCTGTGTGGAAAGTAATTTTGAAAATAAATGGTGAACTGGAGATCAAAAAGAAAAAAGCATAAATGAAAAACTCACCGACAGAGACACCAATATCTGTATCAGCAACCTGGTTCTTTCGAAGCTTTCTCTCCAAATGAGCTGCTATCCATATAGTACCTAGAGGCCCTTTCTTGGCCAGTATAAACTGTGAATAAAACATGTTCTTATGCAGAATCTACAAAATTCCCGTTTTTGTGCAACAGAAGCACTAAAACTAGCACTGGCAACTAAAATCTAGATAAAAAAGAAGAGAAGAAATAAATTAACAAGAAGAGCAGCCAAATCCTGAAGTTAATATTAGCTTCCAGAACAATCTTACTTGACAATCCAGAAGTTGAAAAACCAGGCTTTAAGACTTGAATCCAACAAAGTTGTGCAATTCACTAGCGGAAACCCTAATTTGAAAACAGAAGCAGCCTCCATATAATAAAAAAAGTCTAAGCTAAAATGATAAATAAAATAAAGGTAAGTGAAAAAGAAAACAATGGAATAAAGGCGAAGAGGTCGGGAAATTGGGAGGAAAAACACAGAATTAAAGGGTAAGGGCATAAATGAATAATAAAAGGATAAGGAAGTAAGGAAGAAAAGAGAGGAGGAGAATTTGAAGAGAAGGTGGAAAGAAACGAAGTGAAAAGGAAACCCTGGCAGTAGTATGAGCAGAAGGGAAGGAGGAGTGTTGGAAATGTTTGGGCGAAGAAGGAGATAGAAAAGTTTGAAATAAAAAAGAAATGTGAGAGAGATGGAGGAGTTGAAAGGAGAAGAAGAGGGAGTGCTGTTTTTAAGAGTTGAGAGAGAAGCTGAGCTAAAGCTTAGCTGAGCTGAACTACGCTAAGCTGAGCTATCTCCTATCAATATCCCTTCTCGGTGAGTCAATATCTCTTCATTCTATTTATTTTAACACTTTTGATTGAAAAAACTTATTCATTCAAACACATCAAGTTATAAATCAATTAATAATCCTCTCTCTTAAAATTTCCATCTGGTTATTTAAAATTAACAATAAAATATTTATTATTAAATAAATTTATCTTTTAAAAATAAAAAAATACATCATCGTCTTCTATGATAATATTAAAATATTTTTATTTGACTAGTTGAAAAAAATCAATTTAGCATGTTTAATAATTATTCATTTATTTTAGTTTTTTTATATAAAATATTAATGTTAAATTGTTTTGATATTGCAATCGAAACACTATAATTTTTTATGAACTATTACGCCATATATGGGTAAACTTTTAACCTGACATTTAATTCCTCCGATATTAACTGATTATTTGCTATGAAATTTTTGAGTAACTGACAAATCGATGCGCTGAGGTTGATTTCAGTTGGAGCTACTTACTTTCCTGGTGAACACACATGCTCGAGTCATAATATCCTCCCGTCGGCCATGGGGACTAACTCGGTGTGTGTATATATACATGTATATTATAATTAATTTGCTGTAATGTGTAACATAAAAGGGATAATTAGTTAATTGAAATTTTGATAATTTTATCTTATCAAAATATTTTTCAAATTTCATTCATGTAATAAAATTATTTCTAATATTTTAATTTTATCTTTTGTATAAGAAAAATTAAAAAAAATTTAATCATTATAATATCATATTATTTCTTCTATCATTTAACAACATTTGAACATCATCATTAACTATTAACAATATAAAAAAAAGTTAAAATTGAAAACAAAAAAAAAACTTTCAAACATAAATAAAAAATAAAAAAATATGATTTTATTTTACAATGGTTGTGTTATTTGTTAATGTTTTTTCTATTCTAAATTGGTGGGATAACAAAAAAAAAAAGGAAAGAGAAAGTTAAAATACAAAAAAGATGAAAAGGTAAATTTAATATTAAATTGAGAAGAACTTAAAATTTGTAGTTGAATAAATAAAATTAAAATATAAAATATGATATTTGATGTCATTTATCAAATAAAAATCAATTTAGCATTCCTAATTACTTTAATAAACGAATGCAAATGAAATATTTATATTTTGAAATACATGCAAACAAATTGGATTCTAAATAGTTATTTAAAGAAAAACAGAAATTATACCCCTTTATAATCTGAAATACATCATCAATGTTGGAAAAAGTGATTTGTTAGTGTTAATTATTTTTACTGACCGGAATATTAAGAATAGACAGATTTAATAAAATATAACATTGATTTATTGTTTTTTATGGGCAACACAGTGGATCGGTTACTCTCGGAAAAATTTCACATCTTAAAAACGATAGGTGAGGCAAGTAACGAGCTTTGCACGCAGGATAGCAAACATTCCCACAGTAGAACCAAGGGTGCGACGCACAACAGTTCATATAGAAGTTTTTAGTAACCAGACCCTGGAGAATGTTGTCCAATATATGTAGATACAACATCATGTTGTAGAGAAGAGCAGAAGGCTACAGCCTCTAAGAAGATGAGTTTGATCAAGGTTTCCAAGGTGGTGGAGGAGGTGGGCTCTGTGCGTAGAGGGGTGGAACTGCCGAGAAAATTCCGTTCTTATCAATGCCATGTTCACCACTGCTAGTAAGAGAGGCAAGTGCAAAAACTAGACCAGCATTTCCAGCTAAGGTAGGTTCGGTGTAGTTAGAATTGCTGCGAACATCATGGAACTTGTCAAACCTATCTGGCCCTCCAACCATTGCTCCGGTAATGTTATTAGGATTGGAGTTGGGGCTGTCACGCCACTTCCATCCGCCAGTACATGAGTATCTCTTTTTGTCATGTGGTATCGATGCTGCTCGGTGATGCACATGCCTTGGGAACTTGCTGCCATAGCCCACCATATAACTCATATGCATGGGATTTTTACCGAGAATGTAATCAATCTGTATTGAAAGGCCAAGATCAGAAATATTGCAAGTCAAAACCCCTGGCAGACGAACTTGTCGTATAGCAAAAGATTGCTACCTGAGAAGTTGCAAAGCTCCGAAGATCAACTAATGAAATGAACTCTGGACCACAGTCCAATCCTGGAACCCCAGAGGCATTCAGATAATCAACAAAGAGTGACATCAAGAAGGCAGCATTAGCAGCATACTGGAGAGGCTGTGGCCCTCCATGGTTCAGTTGAATCATTCCTCCTGTAATATTTACAATTGAGCCGTGTTAATATAGTACCCAATTCAAGCAAGTTACAGAAAACATAAAACAAAATGAATTAAGACAGTGACAGCATATGTACCTCGAGTCCAGTTATATACGTGGAACTGCTGAAGATAAGAACACATAGTAAGATCGGTCACATTGTGATACATGTGCAGCATCTCTTCGTAAGGATATCCTGGACTCAAGAATATCCTATATCTGGTTAACAAAAGCATGGCAGCAGGCAACTTATTATCCCAACTCAACACCCGAGAGTCTAGACTCAAGTAAAATGCCTTAGAATTTCTAGGGATGCCAGGGTTGGTCGCCAGTGACATATAGCTATCATTTCCAGTTGCATAGAACAACCAAGCAGCTCCCCACATATATTCGTCATAATACCCAGTGGAGTTGTAGAAAGGTTCTATATAAGGTTGTCCACGAGAGTATGCTCTGCGTCTTCCGGGGTCCCTAGCAAAAGAAAACAAAGTTTCTGCACCTCTTACCAGTTTTTTAGAATAGGCGGTATTATCTCGGAACACGATCGAGGCTGCTGCTAGGGCTGCTGCCATTTCCCCTGTGAGGTCCGGACCTGCGGTAACGAATATGGAAGGTCGCCTATAATCTATGTCTTCTGGTCTTTCCCAGCAATAATGATCATCTGGTGTCGTAGAACCATTTAGAGAACCACCAACCTTTGTAGGCAGAGAATTAGCTAGTCAGAAATAGATGACTCTAACATCTTATCGACTTAAACTAGGGGAAGTTTGTATACCTGGGCATAAATTTTGTCAATTTTGGTGGAGCTAGAGTTAAATGTTAAAAGCAAGTAATCAGTACCCCATTTTATGAGATCTCGAATATGGTTATATTCGCCAATGGCTTTATATTTATGGTTGTATTCAATGACGCTCCAGCTCAACATTGTCATGGTATATGCCATGGGAAAATGGTATTTGACATTGTCTCCAGCGTCATAATATCCCCCGACAAGCCCTCCCTTGAACTCTGTATCATTTCCATCCTGCAGCCCTGAATCCGCTCTCCAAGATATGCCATTATTCTTGGGCAATTTACCAGCTGCACTCACATCCTTTTTTTCATTAAACTCTGTTCAGTAATAAACATGTACATCATGTGGGTCATGAAAGAAGAGAAAAGAAGACTTGATGAAAACGATGAGTTGACTTACATCTTTGAGCATTAAAGAAGAGAAGGGCCTTGTGGAGCGCAATAGTGTAGTTATCAGGAGGAGGAGGATGAGACTTGTGCTTGGGTATAGTCTTAGCGATGATGGTGGGAAGTCCAATCACCGCAAATGCAATCAAGATGGAATATATAGTCCATTTGAAAGCCTTGCGGCTACAAACTATGCATCCCAAGTCCACGTACTTGTTCTTCTTATTGTTGGATTGTTGTGGATAGAGTAACCAGCTCTGTTGTGTCTCGTCCAGATGATAATGTCGCAAGGCTCCCCTATCCCACTCCGTGTTCTTTTTTCTCTCGTCTTCTGTCGTTGACTCTGCTTCATTCACTATCTCGAATGATCCCCCCCAGTTATTCCCGGAACGCATTTTTTTTGAAAAAAAGAAAAATATACGCTAATCTAGATCTCTCTTGTTTCAGAGCTATAGATGCAATCAAGGTCTACGAGGTTAATTTTGCTAGTGGAAGAAGGGGACTGGAGCGTTCTTTGTCTCTCAATGAGGCAGAAACATGATTAGCACTTGAAATGTCTTAAGGATGATCCTGTTTTAATCAAAAGATTAGAGGTTTTGGAATATATATTATAAGGTTGAATTCGAAAGAAATGAGCAATGATCAAATATCCTATACATCTAGCAGTGAGAAATGGCTTCTCTATATGTAATATCGAGTCTTGCAATTTCTAAACACCTTTCTGTCTGTCTTGTCTACCATCTATGTCATACACTATTTATTTTAATACAAGATGATTATCATCTTATACTAAAATAAAATAAGCTAAATGATTATTATGGATTAATACAAATAATTAAATATCAATCAATTTTGAATTATGAATTTATTGTATAAAACTTTTTGTTGTTTTATGTTTAAATAAAGCATAAAATAATGGATTAAATAATAATATTAATGTACAATGAGTTATAATAGGAGTTTATTTTTATTTAGCTTCCAAATCATAAACAATGGTTTGAGTTTGAACAATTCAAATTTCATTGCTTCTGAATATGACCAAGTCTGAAGAGTAGCTGGCGATGAAGGGGAGAGGTGTTATCTTAGTTATCCAGCACTACCTTCCATTTTATTTAATTCCATTCTATTTTTATATTCAAAGCCATGTATTGTGTCTTTATAAAGAAAAAAATACGTAAAACATAATTAATAATCCCATAACAAATAACATGACAATTGTTGACTGGCCATCACAAGATGCATAATTTTATTGTTGGTGAGAATGGAAATCCCACGAAGATAGTTATCGGTGAAAAACAAAAAGCATGGAGAAAAAACGAATCCTGAAATAAATGCATTTGTATGATATAAAATTACAAAATATGATCTCAAGCCATGAGACAACCAAGTGACTTTGCGCATTAAAAATATTAGTTGTTTTTCAGTAACTCATGAAATTCTTCTGTTATACCCCTCCATCAATTCCTTGTATATTTTTAATGATTATAAAAAGAGATGATAGTATATTCATTTTTCTATTGAAGATTATTTTTTTTATGTCCATTGAAAAAACTAGACAATAACAACATATTAAAATCTTTTGAATATTTTCAAATTGTAATCTTTTATTTAACCACTAATATGACTCCAAACGAAATTAAAATAAAACTATATAGTGTTTCGTTAGCCTTGTGTTCTTAGAAAACTAACTCACAAACACAAAGTAAGAGAATAGAGAAAATAAATACAAAAACAAAAGACTTACAAATGAAACAGCATGGCAATGGTAAAAGCTGTAGCCTCAGGAGAAAAGGAATAGAATTTCAAGACAAAGGCGACGTGATATAATTTCTGTGCTGTGGGGGTTGCAAGCAATGACCATTTTTATTTTTATTCTTGACACAGCTCCAGCCATTACATTCTGATTCCAATAAGCCTTCCCTAAATGATCTACGTTCTTCTTTGAAATTATTTATCTGCTATATTTGGTCTTAGACATCATATCAACTTAAATTATTTCGTATTAGCAACTCCATTGGTCATTTATTATGTTTGGTGCAAGGTCTGCATACTCACATCATGCATCATGCATCCCTCTTCTTTCCTTCTATCTCGATTATTATATTCTGAGATGAAAATTTTATTAATAATAAAATCTCAAATACCAAATGTTGGCTGCTTGAATTTTTCCAACAAACATTTGAAGATTACAGGGCGCCTTTAATTAATTATGGTCAAAAGCGTATGATGAGCTAGCATCAGAGGCATGTGATGATGGCCAAGAATGTCGTTTTCCAAATGCGAAGTTGCATAAAATAAAACATTGAAATTAACATGGTGGTTTAAGAATTTTGAGGCTTCTCAATCACTTTCGGTGGCAGCCGAGAAAGTCAGCTCCTCCTGTCGCATTATCCAGGGGATGATGAGAGCAGTGACGTAACATCTTTTGCGGTTGCTTGTGCTGGATTACATTCATCTCTAAATTCCATCAAATGTAGAACCAATTTATAATAAAAGAATCTTAGATGTATCATGGGCATGTGGTTATTTTGTTTATAATACGGCTAATGATTTAAGTTATGGTGTATTTATTTGTAATCCTAATATTTCATTATTTTGAATTATTAAATTAGTTGAATTAAACAAATCTCAAAAATCTGTTTGATATAAAATATTGTATCTTATTATATATGTTAAATTCGTATATTTATATTTTTGATATAATTAAATCCATATACTAATAGTTTATATGTATTTTCTTTCTTGCCTTGGTCACAATGCAAAATTGGCGTCATTCACATTTGGATGTTAATAAACTGTATTTAGATGGTGACTTGGAAGAATATGTTTTATGGAACTTCCAAAGGTATCAAATTCAGAGTATAGAAATATTGTAGGCAAGTTGATTTACTTAACATTGATCAAGCTAGACATAAACAATGTTGTGGACATCTTGAGTCAGTTTATGGAGAGACGTGCAACGATGCATTTGGTCAGGAAATTTTTGTTTCGGCCAAAAAGAATTTGCAATTGAAGGCGTATCTAGACAATGAGTGTGGAGGTAGCCGAGAGACGAGGAAGTGTTTGATTGAATATGGTGTTTTTCCTGGAAAGAGTCCTGACATTTAGTAAAGTATGCTGTAACGATTTCTAAGATCTTGTGGTATATCTTTTGAAAGATTTAGAGGTGGAGCATTTGAAACTTAACGAGTTGTTTTTGCATGACAGAATAAAACGTGTGAAATTGGATTTTACCTCTTGGGGGGAGTGGCAGTAGTTCATCTTGAAAGTACAAAAATACCCTTCATGCTAGTTGTCTAAATATCTTTATTGTTCAAATGCAATCAACGTGTTGTTAATTCATTGCGTTTTCTTCAGGTACTTACTAATTTCAATAATGATCTACGTTTCATATGATGTATTACTCAATTTCTATTAGTGGCATAAAAGGAATGTGTTGCATGCATACTTAGTCAGATGAAAGTTTAAAAACACATTAATTTTTATCTAACCCATTATACTTCCGATCGAGCCATGCCCATTCTAAAGGTTAAAAATAATCCACGGTAAGCTTCCCACAATTCAACGTTCATGTCCCGTATTAAAGTTAAACCCCACAAGTAGCTCGCTTTTATCTAAACCTGCAACACATATCCATGCTGCCTACTGCAATTCATTAACGATGCATGTGAGATTATCCTCTCTAACAATAACACCAATTTTCGGAATGAAAAAAATCCATTCCTTATCATTTTAACTTTCCAAACATAAAAATGAAAAATAAGAAAAATAAAATTTGTTTTCTGTCAAAATTTTATTCCCCAATGGCTCGGGCCAGCTTCATTTTTAAAATTTTCCTCAAAGGCATCGCCCTTCCGCTTTCTAACGCAGTATGATTTGCTTTTAATCAAACCGGCATCAGCTGGCCGGTTTGTATGCTACAGAAAATGCCAAATGCTATATCTATATCTCTGGACAATCTGTCCTTAGATCAAAATTGACTACTTAATATAAAATAAACCTTTTAATTTTATTAAATGACAAATACTAACAAAACTAAGCATTCGAACCCAATTTTGAGGTTCAATCGATAATTTAGTTAATTCCAGATTTATATATCTATCAAATTTAATAGAATCATTATACGTATGAGTTGAATAAAACTTGTTACATTTGTTTGAAGATTTTAACAGAAATAGTATAATCAAAAAGGAGGAAAAGAAAAACATACAGTTATACTTCTTTTAATCGGTCGTCGAATGTTAAATTCTTGTCTTGCTATTGCTTGTATTCGCCATTCGTGACTAGTCAATGGACTTAAAATTGCCGGCCTAAATTCCACGTGGTACTAGGTGAGTTTTCGTTAACAGTTTGCACTGCCTGGATACATATACGCACATGTGAAGATGGTGTGATCCGTCAAATAATTATGAAAGGGAGAAGGAAGTGGGACGAGGACCTTGTTTTATTCAAGGAGTTGCAGAAACGTGAAAATGATCGCCTGGCGAGCCTCCTCCAGCCCCCAGTTTCTGAAGAGTTCGAGCCTAAAGCTGGTGAGTGACCATGCACATGTATTCTTGTAATTGCAACTGATGCTTGCTTTTTATGCAGCTTCTCTGTTAATCAACAAGTACTAAAATAATGCAGGGAATAATCGAGTCTTCAGAATTAACATATTTGGGAAGAAAGGTTCTGGATATGAACTGTTTGGGGAAAATGATAAAAACGACTTTGATTGGTATTTCATTTTAACTTCCTCCTTTTCTATAATCAATCAAGGTCAACAGATTCTGATGGGATATGCCTGTTTAAAGGTTGAAAACACCACCGGCTACTCCTTTGTTCCCTTCTCTGGAAATGGAAGCCGCCCCTCAACTTTTGCTTCAGGGTGAGATACCTATTGTTCAGGTGGAGGTCCCACCTCTTTCGCGGGTACGTATACATGTTTCAGGTATTAACCTCTGATCAATTCATAATACAAAAAGGAAAGACCTAGCTAACTTACTTCCTGTAAAATCAGTTTTCAACTAGTACAGAAAAATTGAAGGATAAAGACACTTCAAATTCAAAGAAGCCTACGAAATCCATGACCCCCTTGAACCCCAAACTCACCAAATCAACGCCTCATAAACAAACTCGCACAAATTCCCAAGCCAAGATCAGTACCAGTACTAGTTCAAATATAGTTTCGCCTAATTGTGGCATAAAGTCAGACAGAGTAATTCCTGGATTTTCCAGAGAGACCCCCCCTAATTTAAGGACAGATCGTGCGACTTCTGCTACACGAGGCCGACCTGTGACGACTGGACCAAAAACAAGAATGCAATCCTGCTCACCAAGAGCGGCCAGGGGTCGAACTGAAGCATCTTTGAAAGGGACGTTTAAAACTGCTTCAGGAAATAATCCTACTCGTAATTGTGGGACTCAAATCTTAATCGGCAGTAGAATGGTAGACAAATTAATGACTGCTAGAAAGTCGGGCGGAACAAAAACAAAGCCTCTAGCTACAAGTAAAGAGGAAAAAGGTGCTGGACGTGTTGCAAGTTCGTCGGACATGGCTCACAAGCTTACCGTATGATCCTTCTCCTTGCATCTTTTTTCCAATCCGCTACTTATTCCTTCACCTCGATGCATGCCGAGATTTTGCATTTAACTAACGTCATTTGAACAGTTTTAATTTGTTATTTGATCAACATTTCTCAATATACTATTCAACTTGGACGTATCCGGTTTTAAAGGATGATCATCAACGTATACATGCAATTTTCTTGATTTCATGAAATATGATCCTAAAAGGGTCGAAGGGTGTTGAGGGCGGCCTTCCCCTCCAACATTTTTAATATCATCTTAAAATATTCAATATCACAATTTAATACTATAAATTTATGAAAATAAATTGTATTTTATTATTAAAAGAGCAGTACATTCTAATTAAGAGTTAATGAGCTTTTTTTAGAAAAACTAAAATTTTTGGATAAAAAGAACAAAAAGAGATGCATCATTATTTCAAGTTGAATTTGTAGATTTGAACTCAAATTTCAGTTAGATGGTGCAAGATTTTGCTGTCAAATACAAACACTTGTCACCTATCATCCGACAATAAATTTCTACTTTTATTTTTTGAACATTACAATAGAATTACTATTCCTACTGGGGATGCCCAAAATGGGTACCGGCAATTAGGAGATCTAGTTGATTATGGTGAGAGTGTAAGGGGGTAAATACTGTATTCCAGTAAGTAGAAAAAGTTATCTATAAGGTGCCGTATTTAGTGCCTTTAATTTAAGAATACATGTAGCCTATTGACAATTTTAATTGATTAATATAAGTGTACAAATTGGGATGAAGTATTATTAATTTTTACATAAATATAAGTGGGAGACGGTTAAATTGAAGTGCAGAGAATAAAAGGAATAGAGTAATTGTAACAAATACAAATGGCGAATGTATTGAAACTTTATATTTAACAGAATAACACATGGCTTTCTTTTCTCTGCAGGACATAAAGCGAGATCGGGTCAGTCTCCGTCACTTTGGCTTCGTTCCAGTTGGAAGAAACGCTACTCACCAATAAATGGTGTTCATTGGCAGGCTTATCCTTTATATCTCTCTTAATTACCTACATAGCATGCTAAATTTGTGTACGGCCAAATATCTTATCACTACTTTTTAACATATATATAATTTTTTAGATAATTTTTTATTTAATTTTTTTCTTCATTCAATGCTTGAACTAAACAAAAGTAACTATTATATATAAATAATTCCATATATCTCATCTAATTTTTAGGTTGAATGATTTTTTGATATCAAATACTTGATATTTTTTTATTTTTATTTTTGATAAAAATCAACTAGGTTGAATAATCTATGAAAATGTATATAATAATCATCAAGATTATCTGATGTAGAAAATGAGTAAAATTCTTATAATGATCAAATCAATGTTCAAAAAAAAAAAAAAGGAATCGTAACTAGAATAAAAAGAAATTATAGTAAGAAGATTTCATCCCTCTAATTTGTATTAGTAACTAATTTATAAAAATTATTTAAGAAAAAATGATGAACTATAAGATAATAGATAATAAAGTTCAATTTATCTCCTTATTTAGAGAAAAAAAAGATTTGAATTGATATTACTAACACTTAGAAAAATGATTATAAATACATTAATTTGATTTATTGAAAAAATTAGATGAGTTTCATGTAAAAAATATCATATAACTTGATTTGTTATATTAATTCATTTGATCAATCAAATAAGATGGACTATTTGGTTTGCTGTATTGGACCATAGAGTCTGTTATATTCATTTTATTTGGTTGCTAAGGGCACTAGTTAGAGTTGGTTGTAAATTAGCCATTGAGGTGCTAATTGATTTGAGCACATCATATAAAGATCCAAAAGTTAAATAACATGATATCAAATTTTGAAAAATTCAAAAAATATAATATAAAAATCAGAAAAATTTGAGTTATTAAACATTAATGATCATCATATAATCAATATTGATAAAAATTTATCAATATTATATTATCAATATTCAAAGATATATTCATATATATCATCATATTAAAATTAAAAAATATTGATAAATATTGTAACATCAATATCAAAAAATATTGATAACTACATATATTTTTTTAAAAATTTATTCTTAAATTTATGAAATTAAATTATTTTTAACCAAACATACTTTTATATATCATGTTGCCACGCACACCATTGCAACCATCAATAACACTAATAATAAATGTAATCAATATAATAATAAAAGTTATAAATAAGATATATTTGTCCTTCTATCTCATTTTAAAGCCATAAACCCCAACATTAACTATATATATATATATAAAACTACTAATAATTATTTATGTTATTTTTTATAATTATTTTTAAAATTTTTTATTTTTAATAAAATATTATTATTATACATATCAATTAAATTTTGATTATAATATATAATTTTAATCTTAATAAATTATACTATTATACATATTTTTTATAATATAATTTTTATCATCTTAAAATTTTATTATGATATATTTCATTTCAAATTCTATTATAATATACAATTTTAATCATAATAAAATTTTTTTATCATACATAACATTTTTATAAAAGGATTTTTATCATTTTAAAATTCTATTATTATAAATAATGTAAAATTTTATTGTAATATATAATTTTAATCGAAATAAAGTTTCATCATTATATATATCATTTTTGTTAGCTCCATGTTTATTGATTTTAATGTTAATGATTAATACATTTGAATTTTGATATATTCCTGTAAAATAGAAGGTGTGTACAGTTTTACCATAGTTGGTATGTGCGTATCATTAAGCTTTGTTACACCCGTAGTTTCGACCATAGTAGTTTGTACGCTAGGATACGGGTAGAGGTATGTATGCGTATGCGATTTGTTATGCTTTGGTGATGTGTATCCGTGTACGTATGTGTGTATGCTTGTACTTGTGATGGTATTTTGTGACACTGTTGCCTTATTGGGAAGTGTATCTTCTCGGTTGGATGAGGAACAGTGAGTTTGATGTGTTAGGATTGGTTTAGAAGTGTATTTTACAGGTTTC